>CABHPH010157397.1:1096-13608 GCA_902168325.1 Peromyscus nudipes | reverse complement strand
ACCATACTATACTATACTATACCATCCTATACTATACTATACTATACTATACCATACCATCCTATACCATACTATACTATACTAAACTATACTATACTGTACCATCCTATAATATACCATCCTATACTATACTATTCTATACTATACTATACCATCCTATACTATACTATATTATACCATCCTATACTATACCATCTTATACCATCCTATCCTATCCTATCCTATACTATACTATACCATACTATACTATACCATCCTATGCTATGCTATACCACCCTATACTATACCATCCTATACCATACCATACCATACCATACTATCCTATCCTATCCTATACCATCCTATACTATACCATCCTACACTATACTATACCATACCATCCTATACTATACCATCCTATACTAGACTATACCATCCTATACTATACCATACCATACCATACTATACACTGTTCTGAACTTCTCTATTTGCATCCAGACTGGACACTCCACAGAACGGTGTCCCAGCTACTTTCCCCTTTTGTTCTGTGTGGTATAAGCACTATCTTAATATACTAACTTGTCTTTAGATTTAAAAACAGTAACAGCCAGGGCCTCTACCGGACAGCTTACAGGGCAGTCCACCATCAAGTTAGAAGTGTGCTTTTACACTGTTAAACAACATCTTCAAACGACGGGCAGTACGTTGAGTCTGCTAGGTTGTATGGTGGACTTTTGGTAACACGGTCACCAGGTAAAAAAAAGCACCGTGTTCAACTCTGGTCCCTTTCTCTCCTGTGTGGTTTCCACAGCACTGCCCCTGCCAGGACTTCCTTGAAAGCACACATCCAGGCGCATCTTCCCTGTGCTCTCCTCAAACAGCCACAAGGAGGCAGAGTAGGCCATGGGAAGGTCATGGGCTTTAGACTTTTTAGCAAGAAGCCACATTTAAAATAAAAATTCAACCCTACTCCCTTGTTAGTTTGGAACCATGAGCAAGGCATGCAGAGCCTTATTATCAAAACAGTGGGAAAGACCGTCATAGGATAACATTCGGCTTCTCCTCTCCTCCTAAGTATTACCAAATACTCCTTCTCAGACACTGCAGAAACCAGCAGCTCACTTCATTTAATTTACTCAAGTTACGTCATTTTACTGCTCTCAGCTTTGCGTTCCCATCATTACTTTTTGCAAAGTATTATGGGAACTGAAGTTAAGAGACAGAGCCTGTTGGGGCAGGTGCTCACCGTCCGGTAACTATGTGTTAACGGTACTGTTCTCCTGTGAGAAAATCCCAAATAAAAACAAAGTAGCTGGAGAGATGGCTGGGACGCTTAGAGAGTGGACTGACTGCCTCTTGCAGAGGACCCAAGTTCAGTTCCCACCCCCACACTAGGCAACTCAAAGCCACCTATAACCCCAGCTACAGGGAGATCTGAGACACCTCTGGCCCCTGTGGGCAACTGCACTCATGTATACATACTTACATACACATAATTAAAAAAAAAAAAAAAAAGGAGCCAGATGGTTTTATTTTTTCAACATAAATGAAGTTTAGCCAAATGGGTTCACATGGTACACACCACTCTGGCTCACGTTCTGTTTACTACTAACCTGAAAATGGGGGCTAGAAACACACTTGGCAATTTGTTTAAACAAAGGTTCTTGGATTTTAACAAATTGTGACGGTTCAATCACATCCAAGATTTCTTCCAGCTCCCCAAGGAACATGACCTATAAATAGAAGCAAAACACAAAATATGAAGTCCATCACTAAAATTTCCGCATGATCAATTTTACAAAAATGTACACATAAAGCCAAAAAAGGGGGGGGGGGTAAGAAAGAACCAGACATTATTCTATTCATTTTGGCCTGGGAGGATAGCTCAGTGGGTAAGAGTACTTGCTATGAAAGCATGAGAACCTGAGTTCAAATCTCCAGTCCCCACATAAAAGGCAGGCAGGCCGTAAGCATGCCTATAACCCGCCATGCCATGGGGTGCAGAGACAGGAGGATCTCCAGGGTTTGCTGGCTGCCAGCCTAGCTCCAAGTTCTACAACAAGTCCTTCTCCGACCTCCATGTGCAAACCCACCCTCCCCCACACACACCAAGAACAACATGGCATCTGGCACAGGGTACTCTGTTAAAGTAAACTACTGACAGCACTGGGAATTGTAACCACATGGAGGCCTCAGGGCTCCAGGGCAACTGGCCTCTCCCTCTTCAAGCCTTTGGGACTCTGCCTGCTGCTAGCAACCCAGATATTTAACACCACACCTGATCCCACTTTTTAAAATAACGGCTGACCCTCCTGAACAAATGTGTATTAGTCCACACCACCACAGAAGGACACACAGTCACTCAACAAGCAGCTGTCACTCTGCTGTGCTCTCAAGTCTGGGACAAACAGCAAACTCACTCATGTTAAAGTACCACATTAACCACATCTTTTCTATGTTATATGCCCACACGTGTACACACTCTCTCCCTCCCTCTCCCTTCTCTCTAGAGCACAGTGAATCTCATGGCCTTGGGGCTGTATGCAAACGAAAGCTTGAAGATCACACAATGGAGCGAGATAAATAGATTCAGACAGTTGTATAAATAGAATGGAAAAATAACAAATAAAAACTAGTTACCTATTTATTCGTGAAAAATAACATTGGGAAAAGCTAAGCAGGCAATTAAAATATGAAGAATGACGCTTCTTTCGTATCTCAAGGTACTGATACAGTGATACAGAGATTCCCTTTACCCATGCTGTCAAGATATGGGGTATCCTCCTGAGACTGTAGAGTGGGGTAACCTCCTGAACTATAGACTGGGGTAACCTCTTGAGACTGTAGAGTGGGGTAACCTCCTGAGGCTGTAGACTGGGGTAACCTCTTGAGACTGTAAAGTGGGGTAACCTCCTGAGGCTGTAGACTGGGGTACCCTCCTAAGACTGTAGAGTGGAGTTAGGACCACAGCTTATGTGAGGGAGAGGCTCTTTCCATATGCCTTGTCCTTTACCAAGATACGTCCGTTCTCTTGGGACATAAAGCTAACAGGTGGCCTCTGTTTCCAGGCCAGAAGGAGAGGGCTTCAGATCTGGGGAGGAAACAGTTAGGCTACCTTCAAGCTACTACCTGTGGATTCACTCCTCCCTACACACACTCAGAGCAGGACATCCTGTTTAGGTGACTGTATGGCACCTCACTCCTAGGCATGACAATTTTAGGGCTGCTGTATATTATGAGACTGCACACAGTAAGCCCTGGGGACTGGAACAGGCTTCCATGCTATGCAGAGTCACTATGAAGTGACATCAATGGAGCTAATAACTGGACACACAGTGGGGCGTGGCCAGGGGTCACAGTGGCAGAAGCCCAGGGTTCAGAGTTCAGGAGGCAGGTTCTGGCCTATTGGCAAGCTCTTACTCGGTGTGCTCAGGTGTGCTACTTAATGTCTAGAAGCCTCGATGTTATCACCAGTCAAAAAGAGAACACTGCTGCAGAACTACAAAGCGAGCTTTAGATGAGGCGTGTGCGTGCGCATGCGTAGCCCACTGAGCACTTGGCAAAGCACTTCCTTCATTTCTGACATTCTCTGATGTTAAGTACTTACCTCTTTTTGACTGCATGTTTTAGGCCAAAATTTCATTAACCCCCTAATAACCTAAAAAAGAAAAGGAGAAAAAACAAGAGACATTTAATATTTCACATGATTTTAATAAAAAAATTTTCTTAAGTATTTTCACATTATGGAAAGAAAGAAAGAAACAGCTTACTGGTTCTGTGAGTGAAGGATCTTTCTCCAGAAACTGTACTATACAATACGCCAGCTGAACAAGAAGGAAGGAGGGCAGAGTTAAATCCACACTGCAAAGGCTGAAAGCACACAGCACCAACGCGTCTCAAAAGCATCCAGACTCTGGATCATTTTAACATTACAATCACTTCATTTAAACCCTCTTTTAATTTCGTTTCTTTAGAACTGGGATCCGGCTATGTTGCCCAGGCTGGTCTTGAACTCCTGAGTCAAAATGATTCCCCTGCCCTAGTTTCCTGCGTGGGAGGGACTAGAGCCAGAAGCTGTGTCTTCAAGTCTGTGACAGGGTAACAAGGCCCAGGAGGGATTTTTTTCTTAGGAGAGTGCTAAGATTTCTGAGGCTAATGGAAAGCGGCTGAAACACCTCATTCAGTGCAGTCTGAGAGGATCTCCTTTACATTCACAGTCCATTTACATCTCAAGGTCTGGGTTTTACTTTCTGTGGGGAAGACAACACTTTCTAAAAATCCCAGGCAACTGCCTACGGTTTCCCAAAAAGACCAAAGGTTCGACCTGCCAAGGCCAGGATCTGGGGAGTGCTCCCAGTCTCAACAGGAATGCTTTCATATAACCATGAAATGTTATATCCCACAGCAGAGACTAAAGAGAAGGGCTCGGAAAGATTCTTGAACAAGAAACCTACCCTCTTAAAACACCAGCAGTTTGATGATGTGCTAAATCTGGAACATATGGACTAATTTTTTCTTCAAAATACAGAGTTCCACATTTAAGAAGGAACACTACTTAGAAAAATGTGTTACATTTTAGTGCAAACTCCAAAGAGAAGGGAGCCAGAGGCTTACAGCACTAACATTAAAAATATCACTAGATCAATTCTGTCCTCCAGCGGCATGCTTCCATGCAGTGCGGTGTTCAGGACCGAGTCAGTGAGGACGGCACAGGCTCTGAGTATCATCACTACTCCTTTTATGGACGTATCTGTTTGGTTCTGAGACAACTCACTATTGCCAATGCCATCCCCAATCTGAAGGCAATCCTCCTGACTCAGTCTCGTAAGTGTTGAGATCACAAGGTATGAGGCACCACACCCTGCAAGATCTGATTCTCAAAGTAATGAAGGATTTATAAAAAGGAAGATGTGAAAACACTGGTAGACTTGCTTACTTGTGAAAGTGTCTACTGTGTGTGCAAAATTCGAAGTTGGCAAAGCAGAGGAGGGGCAAAGGGCAAATGACAGCCCAGGGCAAAGTGAGACAGGACCCAGTATTCAAGAACATTCAGTTCACTGGGGAAGGCCCCGAGTTACCGCATCCTATTATGTTCTTATACTCTTTACATTTACACATCGTCTACTCCGGGCAATCTTTGCAGCAGGCAGCCTTGTGTACATAGAAGTCTGCTACGAAATAAGATGGAACGAAGTCCATTCCTACCTTTAAAATAGTTTCGTGATTCTACTGTGTGTAAAAAAAGTGCATACTTTACTATTATCCTCGGGGAGAATTTTTAATCCTTAACACACTTTTCTTTCTTTCTTTCTTTCTTTCTTTCTTTCTTTCTTTCTTTCTTTCTTTCTTTCTTTCTCTCTCTCTCTCTCTCTCTCTCTCTCTCTCTCTTTCTTTTTTTAAAGGATAAACAATATCCTGGGGAACATGAAGTCCACAAACTTCATTTTGTTTCAAAACCTGTACTCGCCAGGCGGTGGTGGCGGCGCACGCTTTTAATCCCAGCACTCAGGAGGTAGAGGCAGGGGGATCTCTGTGAGTTCGAGGCCAGCCTGGGCTACAGAGCGAGTTCCAGGAAAGGCTCCAAAGCTACAGAGAGAAACCCTGTCTCGACAAACCAAAAACAAAAAGCTGTATGTACTGTAAGCCAGGTGTGGTAGCTCAGCCTTGGAACCCCAGCACTCAGGAGGAAGAGGCTGGAGGACTGTAGGTTCACAGCCAGCCTTGGCTACAAAGGAAGACTAGTGTCTCCACAAAAGCTTTGATTTCAGGTTCTACCTGGGCATGGAAGAGTGACAGGCTCCTGACGGTGTGCAGAGGGATCAACACTTTGACCAGGAACTGTTTGTGCTCTGCCTTCAGTGGTAAAGCGAAGCCATTGATAATACTAGGAAAAGAGGAGACAGGTTAGCAATGCCGTCCCACACACTGAACCCATACAAGCTGCTGTTATGAGCTGGCAAACTCTTAGTTTATATTTGTCCATAAAAACATAGTCAACCCTCCCACCACTGACAGTCAAGACTTTTTCGTTACTTCAACAGAGATCATTTATTAATAGGAGTTTTAAACAGAAGAGAATTTGATTGTGAACACCCAACAGAGGACGCTGTGCTTTCACAAACAGGCATACAGTGGCCCAAACTTCTGCCCTCACTCTGCTCCTCTGTCTAGCCGCCCACCCTGCTAACTTCCTCTTCAAACACAGGCCTTCTGCCTCCAGACAGCACCAGCTCGCTGGCCTGCTCTTCAAACACCCCTGCTATCTCGAGACACCATTGTCTTCATTCTTGAAGCCTCTACCCAGCCTTGGGAGGTCACTGAGAGGAAGCAGGGAGACCACACTTCCTTTTCTCCTCTAAGGAGGAGACTAAGCCATCACCGTCCAGCTCCATGAGCTCTGAACCCCACACAACAGCTATCTTGCTCCTCCTCTGAGAGCAGCAGCTGCCTAGAACTCCACATCTGGGCACATAATCTTTCCAACTGATTATAGATCTGCTTTCAACAGATATGAGAAAGGGCAGGTAACAAATGAGATGCTTTGCTGTCACTGGCCTGACACCCAATCAGACACACAGTCCCTGAGTAAGCTGTGAGCTCTCTCTGGTCTTTGTGGGGTAGTTAACAATCTGTAATTGGGGAACATCGGAACAGAGGTGGGGAAACAGGCTAAGCGCAAATGAGAGAGACCCAAGGTACTTGGAGCAAGAAAGCCAAGCTGTCACTCCCCTCTGCCACCTGAACATGACCTGCAGAATGAGACTCACCGAAATCCACAATTCACTGCAAACGCTTACCTTCCTAATATTTCCAGCAGTTCAGCTACACCATTGAAGTGTTCTGTTTCATAAACAAACCTGAGGAGAAGAAGAGGGGGAGGAGGGGAGGGAGGAGTAGACGGGGGAGTGGAGAAGATGTTAGCACGGAGGTTTACTCAACAGTGCAAAACCATCACTGTGCTCTCTTGCTTGCCCACCATCCACTCACCTTAGAAAAATATTGTTAATTTGTTTTCGGATAAATGCTCTAAGCCCGAGAAACTTGCCATAAATCCTGTGCAAAACTGTTTTTAAATAGTCCCGTTCTCGGGGGTCTTCACTGTCAAATAGCTCCAGAAGCTGTTGTAAATGAAGGTAAAAAGTTGTCAGGACAGTTTGGTAAAGGATTTAGAAAGTCTATCGTCCATTATTTATAATCTCTCTGTTCCCTTCTCTCTTCAGAAAGCTACTAAATAACCATTACGCCCAGTACAACAGCAGTCTTTGGGAAGCCAGCTACTGAGTCAAAGGCTGTATACCCAGGGAAGAGATGCATGCTACAGGAGCCGTAACAGCAATAGCCAAAGCGGTGCTCACGTGATCAACAGATCATTTTCTAAGCAATCTACACAGGTCAATCCTTCTGTGAGGTGGTTTTTATCCTCACCTTCCAGAGGAGCAAACTGGGGCACAGAAAGCTCAGTCAACTTGCTGCTGATGTTAGAGTGAGAAGTGTTAGGACTGGGTTTTGAACCCAGAAAATGAACGCTGTAAGTCTGTGACCTTGAACACTGTATGTCACTAACTCGTGGGCTTATGTTCCAATTAAGCCACTCAGCTCTACCAAAATGCCCAGGAAGATGAAATAATCTAACTCAAGGCAAACAATGAAATTCCCAATGACCCCAGCAATGTTCTTGTTAGTCTGAGTGGTTACACATGTGTGCTCAGGGTAGAAGTACTCGAAGTAAACATGGGCTACACCTGCATGTGTGAGTAGCATGCTTTAGGTTCTGGATCATTTATCATTTCAGCCACAGAGTCCTGATATCCAACCCAACCCTGTAAGGACCATGGGGCCTTGTTTCTGCAGTGCTGGACTAGTTAAAGAGACAGGAACAGAGCTCAATGGCAGAGCATCGTGCACAAAGCCCTGTGCTCAAACACCAATGGAGTGGGGAGGGGAGGGGGAGTGGGGAGGTGTTACCAGAACATCGAGCATGCCTACAATCCCAGCACTTAGGAAGGCTAGAGGATCTTGAAGTTGAGTTTAAGGATAGCTACACGAAATCTGGTGTCAAACAGCCAACAACAACAAAATCAGTTGATTTGAAAATGTATATGGAAATACAAGTCACCTCAAAGAGCCAAAGCAATCTTGGTAGTAAGAGACTCAGAGGACTCACATTTCTCCGTGCAAAAGTTCAACAAAAAGCTACAGTAATCAAGGGCATGCTACTGATATGTGATAGATACACAAACAGAATAGAGATAAGAGTCCAAAAACAAACTTTCAAATTCATGCTCAATTGCTTCCGTGGGATGCCAAGACATTCCGGTATGGAAAGAAACAGTCTTCAGCTGGAGGTGCTGGGACAACCAGACAGAGACATATGAAACAGTAAGTCAGACTTCTAGCTCATACTACAAATTCAAACGGACTCAAAATGGGTAATCAACCTAAAGACAAGAGTACATGACAAACATAATAACAAATCTTCACAATTCCAAATCAAGTGGTTTTTTTAACCTCTGACAAGAAATGCATAAACAAAAAAAAAGAAAAAGAAAAAAACTAAATTAAAACATCTGTGCTTTAAAGACAGTAAAAAGATAAGTTACAGAAATAAGAGAAAATATGTGTAGAAAAGGCTAGTAGTATCTACAATATATAATGAACTATTAAACCTCAACAACAGCATAATTCCATTGGGAAGATAATAGTAGGCAAAAGAGGAGAGGCTCACCGGGCCCACCCCTCTTGAGGATGGACAGGCAGTTTAGGGTTGCTGGGGGAAGGAAAGATATTTTCTTTAATGGTATAGCTACTGATAAGGTAATCAAATCCTGTAAGCAATCCTAATTAAGCTCACTGAGCTAGCCCCCAAAAGAAGAAAGGGAGAAGGGGAGCTAGCTGAGAAGAACAAGACACCCAGAAGTGGAGAAGAGACAAAAGAAGGCAATGGGGGGGGGGGGGGTCAAAAAAATAATATATGAGCCGGGCGGTGGTGGCGCACGCCTTTAATCCCAGCACTCAGGAGACAGAGTCAGGCGGATCTCTGTGAGTTCGAGGCCAGCCAGGTCTACAGAGTGAGTTCCAGCATAGCCAGGGCTACATAGAGAAACTATGTCTAGAAATATATATATAATTATATATGCATATGAACATGTCATAATGAAGCCCATTCTTGTGTTTCAATAATATATGCTAATAAAAACAAAAAAATTCTGACAAAATGAAAACATCTCAACTTAAAAATGACAAAGGATGTTTGAAAAGATATATCCCAAAGACGGCATGGACATGGCAAATGAATACATGGGAAAGGGCTCGATTTCATTAACCGTGGAAACACAAACCAAAGGAAGACAGAACTCATCTGATGCTACCTCAAAAGGAGAGAGAGACAAGAAAAATGTTGGCGAAGATACTGGGGAACCTTCATCTACTGCTAACAAGAATGTAAAATGATGCAGTGGGAAGGCAGTCTGGTAGCTCACAGGTCCACACTTCTAAACAACTTCACTCCAAGTAAATGATGAACAGTATAGAAAACATACATCCAGACAAGCGACTGACAGTATGAAAAGCTGCACACACTTGTTCACAGAAGCAATACTGAAAACAGGAAGTTAGAAAACACAATGCCCATCACCAGATGGGAGGAGGAACATTGCTCCTGGCGAGAATGAAGTGCTGAGAATCCTCATCTTATCACCATACAGATGAGACTGCCAACCACTGTGATAAAGAAATCAGACACAAAGGGGCAGAAGATGCACGGCTCTATTTATACGAAACACTCAGAACAGGTCTAAGAATGACTTTAGATTTCCTCTGGAGATGACACAATATTCAGCAGCTATAGCAGGGATGGTTGGTTAAAATTGCTGAATTGGAAGGCTGGGGAGATAAGGGACCTGAGGTCAGCTTCTAGAACCCATGTCAATAACCAGGTGGCACACGCTTCTAATCCAGCACTGGGAGGAGAGACAGAGGGACACATGAGCTCTCTGGCCAGCCAATAGTGAGCTGCAGGCCAGTGACAGGCACTGTCTCAAAGCAAACAAAGGTGAATGGCACCCAAGAAATGACTGATCCCTGGCCTCCATATGCATGAACATACATGTATGCATCCACCCCCCATACACACATTTAAACATACAGATGCAGACTACTGAATTATAAACTTCAAACGGGTAACTTTATGCTACATAAATTATAATTATAATCTGCTATTTTGTAAAAATGATAATGAAACTTGGAAGCACTCCTGAATGTTATTAATTTCTAATACATTCATCACCATTGCAATAAAATAAACCAACTCAGCATGTAAATAAAAGCTGCCTACCTTCATCCTCACAAAAGGCTATGTGTGTGTGTTTATGCATACATGACTATAGATACTTATTCATACATGAGTCCAAGTGATGCAGATGTGAGGCTGAGGGGACGATAGTCAAATGGACATGCCTTTTGTTTCACAAAAGACAGTTCTGGGCAAAATTAATTAATTAAAACTAAAGTCCCTTCAAATATGGCAGGAAGCAAAAATTGAAGGATAGTCTTCTAAAATGGACAGTGAGACAGTCCACAAGTTTGGTTTTACAGTGCTTACCATCTATCTATCATCTGTTCTGTTTGTTTTCCTTGGAGGATTTTGAGTAAATATTTATTAGTGTATATTAAGAGCCAACAAGTGGGCAAAGAGGTGCCAGGGATATAGTGATATGCAAGTCAGACACAATCTCCTTTCAGAGTCTAGTCT
This sequence comes from Peromyscus nudipes, assembly GCA_902168325.1. NCBI lineage: Eukaryota > Metazoa > Chordata > Mammalia > Rodentia > Cricetidae > Peromyscus > Peromyscus nudipes. The sequence goes on along the minus strand of CABHPH010157397.1, from coordinate 2,879 downwards.
ATCAGTGGATAAAAACAGACAAACAGCATAAGTAGTTCAAGATACTGTACAAACACATAATGGATCTATTTGGAAGAAACATAGTGACGGAGAAGGCTTCTAGGGAAAGTGATATCCACACCTTCCCAAACACACACACCAAAGAACTGGGGCACGTGTCCGTTTTAATCAGCTTTTGACACTATAACAAAGCACTTAACACAAACTACTTATGGAAAAGAATGTTCTGGGTTTTGTTTTGTTTTGTTTTCATCTCAATTTCATGTTCACATGGCATAGCACACACAGCCTCACAGCCAGGTGTGCCCTTGACCACGCCGATAGGGGGTCATCAATTACACAATGACAAGGAAGTGATTATATTACAATTCCAACCAGGAACAGAGGAAAAAGAGAGACTTGTATCTTATTATCCCTTCCAAGAGTACGCCCCAAATGACCTAAGGTCCTCCTACTAGTCCCTACATCTTAAAGGTTCCATATCATTTGTCCAAAGCCACCTTGGGTACCAAGCCTCCAAACGCAGAAGACCCAGGGGGTAAGATCACTTATAGCACACCCAAACCAGTGTGATTTTCCCAAGGGATTGTGGGGTGTGGAAGGCAGCGGCCTAACCGACAGATAACACTGTTAGCAATAACTGTCATATCGCTGCCTATTTAGCAATAAAATAAACAAGTATGTGCCGAGACCTTTCCTCGCGCCATGGATGTCCTTGCTTCTGGGCACACAGAGTGCTGAACAACTTCCAGCTAACTCTGGGAGTCAACCAGTGAGTTAACAATTGACTTGCACAGGAAGCATTCTACTTCCAAAAGAAAAACATGCAGCCTTAACAGGCGAGAAAGGAGAGGGAGGGTATGTATGCCTTGGATGTACTCATTATCTACCTCTTTATGTAAGAGATATTCAAAATTACACAAGATATCTAACCCATCTATTGCATTCCAGTCCTTGTTTACGGAAATTATTAACCTTTTTAAGTTCTATTTTTTAATCTAGTTTCTACTTTAAGTGGTGCAAAAGGGCTTAATGAGTAATATGTAACCAATATAAGAAGAGGTTTGTGGGGGTGGGATGTTAGCAAAACCTGAATCAACTGAGCGTCTGTATTGCTAATCTGAAGAGTTTAACACTGTATAATTAAACAAAGATTATTTAACTAAATATTTCATTAGGTTCTCGGGAAAAAAAAATATCTTAGTAAGGACCCTGACTTAAAGTCCTGTTAAATGTATCGTCCTCTGCAACGAAGAGAGATGAACCTGGAAGTGCGGCTGCTTCCTGCTAGCCCGGACACACTTCTACAGCCTTATGATGGGGGGGGGGGGGGGGGCGGGAAGGCCATTACCTCTAAAGGGGGAGGGAGTAAGATGAGTTCTCACTTCCAAAACCTAACACGCATACCAAACAATTAAGAAAACACCATATTCATAGATCATGACATCTCCAATATCACAGGCCACTTGTCAGAGAAAACCAGGAGTTTCCAAATTGCTTACAAAGCAAAGACAGACAGACATGTCCACATGCTGAGTCCAAGCTTTAAGAAAAGGCTTCCCTGAGACTAACAGAGATAAAATGTGAAGACTTAGCTGAAAGCTCTTCTTCAAACCTTCAAACGAATAAATCTACAGTTAAATCTACAATGAACAAAGAGAGGAAGGACAGTGATGGCCTTCCTGCCAGGCATGGAGGGCTTGATCCTCTTCTTAAAACCTCACTGCAGTGACAGTGAACGAATGAGAATATAAATACCCCACCCCCACCCCACCCTTACCCC
>CABHPH010157396.1:7650-35286 GCA_902168325.1 Peromyscus nudipes | reverse complement strand
AATTCATGGATTTTTGTCAGTGAAGGGTGTATCTCCATGACCATAAGTTATAATCACCCATTTCCTTAAACAAAGAGCAAATGCACCAGTCATTTTAAGATGATTGGGGTTGGATTTGTGAAATCTTCAGAACAATGTCAATTGTAGCAACAGAGAAGAAAGGTAAGCGTGCTTCTTGTTGCATTTCACAGAGTAAGAGTGGCCCAACATGATGGATCAACAGTCAGTGTTCACAAGCTGTTTCTGCCTTCCTTGAGCATTCTCTCCTGATTTACCCTTTTATTTATATGTCTCGGAGTGCTTCCTATTCACTGAAAAGTTATGGAGGGGGGAGGGAAGGGTGGCTATGATATATATACTTAATGTATAAATTCTCAAAAATTTAAATTAAAATATTCCAAAGTAATCAAGTGAAGATGGTGCTGACAACTATTTTAAACTCTAGAAGCTCAGTCTACAGTGACTTGGAGTGTTTAAGCCTCAAAATTGAATTTGTATGCTTCATAATGCTTCATTGCTTATGAGGAATCTTGGAGTATGTGAGATTAGCTATACATTGTCATAATGAGGTAGAGAAGAGAAATGAAACAGCCCCATTCTATGCAGGAATAAATGTCTTGTCAGATAGATGAGGGAAACTGCTAAGCTAGTTCAAAAAGTTCTTTTCTAGCCAGGGGAGTCATGAAAAGCATCATGGGTGAGATAGCATTTGCCTGAATCTTTAAATATATATATATATATATAGAGAGAGAGAGAGAGAGTGTGTGTGTGTGTGTGTGTGTATTTGTTTACAGGAAAGTGCATATCACAGCACATCTGTGGTTGTTAGAGGAGAATTTGGGGAGTTAGCTGTCTCCGTCTCCCACAGATGGGACTCAAGTCATCAGGCTTAGCAATAGGTGCCTTTACCAGCTGAGCCATTCCCACAGCCTTTGAGGGAAGCTTTAAGGCTGAATTGTTTCTGTCCAGTTGAAAATGTGATGTTTGCTCTAAGGCATTACAATTATTATTACATATAACACTACAAAAAAGTTTTAGAAAAGAGACGGGTGGGGTAAGTTTGAATAGCGTCATCTTAGTGTAACCCAGGGAATAACTACAATAGTCTGCATTTATCTTGTACACTAGATATTACACTAGTGAAAAGAACATTAAATACAAAGTCATATGAATGTTTCAAGATTTAATTTTACCACCTAGGAGTTGGAAATAACATTAATTTTGATGACTTCTATTTTCCCAAGAAAGACATCAAAATTGCATATTGGAAGATCTTGAATGCCATGTTAGTTAAATATGCTACAGTTTGAAACTTACTTCAATAATTAATGGAAGGTTAGTGAAATAATAATATAGAACTATTATAAATGAAAAATCATGAAGGAAGAACAAATATGTTAAGACCCCAATTAAACCCACAGGAGAGACTGAAAGAATTATCAGGAATGACTTTAGATTCATCAGTTTCGCAAGAGAGCAAATGGTAAAATGGTATAGCAGCAATAAGAGCAGAAGGGACAGCAGGGAGATGAGATGAGGGCTAACGCATGTTTGGCTTTGGAGTGGAGACTATGTATTCATCATGTTCTTTACAGTGCAGCAGTGACTAATCTACCCTAGGCTCCCCAAATTCATTTTATTATATAAGTTCTAACTCAGATTCATTTTCTTCTTTGTTAGGCTTGTACATTGCACTGCCTGTTAAGGTAGGTACATTATGGTTTTGCTTTTAGTGATATTTATAGGCCAGGCTATGAGAATAACATGGGCTAATTAGTGAACTGAAATCATATAGGAGAACTAAGAGAAAAAAAAACTGTCACCAGTATCATAAACTAGGAAGAAAAGTTGCTAATAATTTAGCACTACATACAATATTAAAATAACATCCCACAGGGACTCAAGGGCTGTTTATTTGAAAATGACAGAATTAATGGATTTATTGATCTAAACTTATAGTACTAATGTTCAAATTCCTTTCCTTTCCATACTGGAAACTCCACTCTCCAGTTATTATAAAAATAATCGAGAAGAGAAGAAAGTTATCCTCACTTGTGTCTTTTTGTTTTTTACAAATGTTTTCTTGTGAAGTAAGTAGAAATAGACTCCACAAGATCATTCTTTCAGTGACCTTTGTCAAGGCCATTGCTAGAATCTACATATTGGGAGGGGGGCTCGTCTTAAAGGAGGCCCATCTAGCACTAACTTCTTTTGGTTAGAAGAGAAATAAGTGCTGACATCATTTTCTTTGTCAGATTTTAATTTGAGAGTGTACAATGGAAAAGCCAGAAAGCTGTGCTTGCCAAGGTATTTTGCACAGTCCCTATTTTCTCAGTGTTACATTGTCATTCTTCAACATCAGATGTATGACACAACAATGGCACATTTGTCATTATTTAGAGTTGGACACAGTCAGTAGAGGTGATGGAGTAACATAATACTTAAATGCTATAAAACATAATACTAGCTACACGACCCAGTCAGTAGAAATGATGAAGTAACATGGTACTTAAATGAGTAGGCACGTTGAACTTGAAAATAACTTTCTGTAAAATATTTATGAACTTGTTCTGTGTTTGGAAAAGAGTCAAAGAAGAAGTAGTAAGTAATGGAACTAGGTTATGTAGAACAAGCAGGGATGTCCATGTACTACCCAATAAATATGCAACAATTTTACTGGGCCTATGTTGAAATGTGGTGCCCATTTCAATAGAGATTTTTTTAAATGAAATACACAACACAGGTTACAACAGCAGCTTTAGATAATGTAGTATTGAAGTCCATCAATATTTGTGCCATTTTTCAAGTTGGACACAGCTTTACTAATATTTTTCAAATCTATTACACCATCAATTCCCATGTAGAATATTGTGTTAGCTAATGTAGGTCACTTACCTATATGCTGGCTTTTAGCCTGTTCTGCAGCCAAAAATGAATTTGAACTCTTAATCCTGCTGCCTCCATGAGTTACTGCTATGCACTACCATGTCAATCATAAATTATATTCCAGAATTATATGTAAGTAAAATTAGAACAGTTTCAGATAACCCAATTTTCTAATTGGTTGTTTTCCATCAGCAATGAAGAGTAATTAATAAACCTTCCGTAGATCTATTGGTGGGAAGATTTCAAAGGACTATGGCACATTGAGGAACACTTAAGAAGTAACACTGTAGTTTCTAATGCAACGAATGAGCTTATCTATCAGGAAAAAAACACAGATCTATAAGACGATCAATATTTAACACAACTAATGGTTTATTTGTATGAATTTATAAAGGCAAAGAAACTTTGCCTTTGCTAATGGCTGTAAGACTTCTGGTGATTTAGTAGATACCCTTTCTGGAGACTTAGTTTATTGGTGATATATTACTTTAAACATTTAAAATTACATTTACTTAATTTTTGTGTGTCAGGAGGGGCATGAAAATGCCATGATGCTATATATGGGGGTCAGAGGAACACTGGCAGAAGTGGGTTCTCTCCTTAATCATGGGTGTTCTGGGGATTGAAATGAGGCCATCAGACTTGGCAGTCAGTGTCATTCCTCATTGAGTCACATCACTGGTCCCTTGGGATACATATAGAGCATTTTCAGAAGCTCAAAAATTGCTGAATATAGCAAAATGAAATGCAACATTTTATTAATCAGTAGCTCATTTGTACAAATTCCATTGAACCAGATATTTAAAAAATGTGCTTTTTAAAATTAGGGTAGAGATTTTTCATTTTAGTTCTGATCTTTAAGGCACCTGGAAGCAATTGCTCTCACCTTTCTCCAGAAGAAAATATGGAAAAATTGAAAAACTGATAGATTTCTTCAACTCATTAGAGAACTGGGTTTGCAAGTCGCACCACCTAAGGAACAAATGAAGCTAAAGCTGCACCTGACATCTGCTTACCAGTGGCACACACTACTGCAAACACGTAAATGGTAATTCTGAGGAGTTGCTGAGGTGAAACAGGTACTATCATAAAGGCAAAAACTTATGAGACACAATGCTGTGGGATGGTCTGTATGTCAAACATGTTGCTTATTGGTCAATAAATAAAGCACTGATTGGCCAGTGGTCAGGCAGGAAGAAGTATAGGCGGGACAAGGAGGAGAGAATTCTGGGAAGTGGAAGGCTGAGGAGACACTGCCAGCCGCCACCATGACAGCATGTAAAGATGCCGGTAAGCCACAAGCCAAGTGGCAAGGTATAGATTTATAGAAATGGATTAATTTAAGATATAAGGACAGTTAGCAAGAAGCCTGCCACGGCCATACAGTTTGTAAGCAATATAAGTCTCTGTGTTTACTTGGTTGGGTCTGAGCGGCTGTGGGATTGGCGGGTGACAGAGATTTGTCCTGACTGTGGGCCCAGCAGGAAAACTCTAGCTACAAAACAACACCAGGATTCTACCCGAGGAGCCCCCACCACAAGGTTACAGTAAAGGTTTGGGAACGATCTCTTTCATGTTTTAGCAAGAGATGAGCTAGAGAGCAAGGGCTACAAAATGAACTTATGCTGTTTTTCATAATAAAGACTCAGGCTCCATAGAAAAACTTTACCAGAGCATAATTATACCTTGTTCCTAGACACTTATTTCTTAGGTCCCCTCCAGCATTCTTGTGTTGTTATACAGTGGTAAAAGAAAGTTATACCATTAAAAGGATTTTGAGGGACCCACATTGAAGGTACCAACTGACTTTAGTTGCGGGTTGCATTATAGACTATAGAACATGTTTTCTGTATATTGTGCCTCCGTAACAGGGCTCCAGAGAAACAGCAGACTACAGCTGAAAAACTTGCTGTCTTTCTATCATGGTATCTCTTTCATTGCTCTCCCACTCCATTTCCTTAAGTTCTCATCCCCCACCCTCTACCCTCCATTGGCCCCCCTCATCCTCAGTTTACTGATGGAGATCTCATCTATTTCCCCTTCCCAGGGCAATGCATGTGTCCTTTGGGTCCTCCTTGTTAGTTAGCTTCTCCGGAGCTGTGGATTATACTCTGGTAATCCTGTGCTTTATATCTCATATCAACTTATGAGTGAGTACATACCATGTTTTTTCTTCTGAGTCTGGGTTACCTCACTCAGGATAATATATTCTAGTTCTATCCACTAGAAATTTTCCTGCAAATTTCATGGTTTTTTTTATGGCTGAGTAGTACTCCATCGTGTATATGTACCATATTTTCTTTCTTTTTTTTTTTTTTTTTTGGTTTTTCGAGACAGGGTTTCTCTGTGTAGCTTTGTGCCTTTCCTGGAACTCGTTTTGTAGACCAGGTTGGCCTCGAACTCACAGAGATCCGACTGCCTCTGCCTCCCGAGTGCTGGTATTAAAGGCGTATGCCACCACCGCCTGGCATACCATATTTTCTTAATTCATTCTTTAGTTGAGGGGCATCTAGGTTGTTTCCAGGTTCTGGCTATTACAAATAATGCTGCTATGAACATAGTTGAGCAAGTGTCCTTGTGGTATGATTGAGCATTCTTTGGGTATATGCCCAAGAGTTGTATAGGTGGGACTTGAGGAAGATTGATTCCCAATTTTCTGAGAAACTGCCATACTGATTTCCAAAGTGGCTGTAAAAGTTTGCACTCCCACCAACAGTGGAGGAGTTTTCCCCTTGCTCCATATCCTCTCCAACATAAGCTGTCTTCAGTGTTTTTGATCTTTGCCATTCTGACAGGTGTAAGATGGTATCTCAGAGCCGTTTTGATTTGCATTTCCCATCCTCCCAAAACTGCACAGTTAGGTCTGTCAGCAATAATCAACAATCTGGTACCATTTTTTGTGTAGCTAAGCTTTCTATTGCTGTGATAAAACACCGTGACCAAAAGCTACTTGTGACCAGGCTGTGGTGGCACACACCTTTAATCCCAGCACTCAGGAGCCAGAGCCAGGCTGGAGATGTGGGAGGAGGGAAGAGGGAGATCTGTGATTGGTATGTAAAATGAATAATCAAATTTCTTAATGAAAATTTTAAAAAATAAATAAAATTAATCATTTTTCCAGGTTAAAAAAAACTTGCTGTCTTAGAGTTTCTATTGTTGTGAAGAGACACCATGACCATGGCATCTCTCATAAAGGAAAAACATTTAATTGGGGTGGCTAACATTTTCAGAGGTTTAGTCCATTGTCATTGTGGTGGAACATGGTGGAATGCAGGCAGACATGGTGCTGGAGAAGGAGCTGAGTTCTACATCTTGATATACAGGCAACAGGAAGTAGACTGAGACACTGGGTGTGGCTTGAGCATATATGAGACCTCAAAATCCACCCCTACAGTGACATACTTCCTCCAATAAGTCCACACCCACTCCAACAAAGCCACACCTCCTAACAGTGCCACTCCCTTTGGGGGCCATTTTCTTTCAAAACCACCCACCACCCTTGTGTAATGTGGATGCTCTGAGGAACAGAGCACAAAGTCAAAAGCAAAAGAGAAGTGGTCATTGGAAAAATCTTATAGGAATAAGAATGATATTGCATGTCTCAGCAGAAACTACTGAAGCAAAAAGAGAGCAGAGGGACAAGTTTCAAGTTTTAGAAGGAAAAATTCACCAAGCATTTGTATCCTGTTTTTAAAACTTTGCTTATGAAAATAAATTTTAGTTCATTACATAAAGCTGATTGACAAAAAGTACAAGTAAAATTCATTTTTATAACCACAAAAAGGTGGAACAACAAAGACAGATACAAATAAGGGGAAGATCGTGTGGGTAGGAAGGGTGATGATTTTAGACTATGTTTATCAATGTGGTTTAGATAGATTGCATTCTTTGTAGTAAGTTTTTGATGGTAAAGTCTATAAAATAATATTTAAGTCACCGGATTATGAAGACAAAAGAAACAGCCTAACTTTTTTTTTAAACCAGAAGCAAACTTTATTTCAGAAAAATAAAAACTTAAAAATTAAAAAATAAAATACCATGGGGCACAAAAGCTTATCAGCCTCCTGAGACCACAGTCAATGTTGGAATTCTGAGGCTGTGGCCCTAATTTTTAGACTTTTATTTTAAGTCCAAATATTAACAACAGAGCATTTTATAAACTTAAAATGTCCCATAGCCTTAACAATTTAAATATTTTAAAAACTGTTCTTAAAAATGTTAAGATCTCTCAAATGTCTTTTTGCAATATCAACAATAAAGTTCCTTCTTTTTCTTTAAGAGGGAGAAAACTTGGCATCACCACAATCTGTGTAAAGTAAACCAAGCTCCAGAGTGCAAACAATCCCAAAGTTCAATATCTGGGATTAATTCACAATCCTTTTGGTTCTTTAACTTAGAGGCTTGATCATTTCCTTGGATAAATGAAGACCCCCATGGGAACAGGAAGAAGCAAAGTGCTAGAGAGGTCCCCAGAAATCCACAAAGATACCTTCACAATAGACTACTGGCAATGGTTGAGAGAAAGCCTGAACTGACCTACTCTGGTGATAGGATGACCAAATACCCTAACTGTTGTGCTAGAAATCTCATCCAATGACTGATGGAAGCACATACAGAGATCCATGACCATGCCCCAGGTGGAGCTCCAGGAATCCAATTGGCAAGAAAGAGGAGGGATGGTATGAGCGAGAATTGTTGAGACCAAGATTAGAAAAAGCACAGGGACAAATAGCCAAACTAGTGGAAACACATGAACTATGAACCAATAGCTGAGGAGCCCCCAACTGGATCAGGCCCTCTGGATAAGTGAGACAGTTGATTAGCTTGATCTGTTTGGGAGGCACCCAGGCAGTGGGACCGGGACCTGTCCTTAGTGCATGAGCTGGCTTTTTGGAGCCTGGGGCCTATGCAGGGACACTTTGCTCAGCCTGGGAGGAGGGGACTGGACCTTCCTGGACTGAATCCACCAGGTTGAGCTGAATCCCCAGGGGGAGTCCTTGCCCTGGAGGAGGTGGGAATGGGGGGTATGCTAGGGGGAGGTGGGGTGGGAGGGTGGAGGAGGGAGGACAGGGGAATCCGTGGCTGATATGTAAAATTAAATCAAATTATAAAATTAAAAAAATATATATTTAAAAAAAGAAACAGCCTAACTTTTAAAAGTACTTATAGATTACATGCAGTTTATACTATATAGTGTGAAATATGTTTTTAACTAATATTACTCTACTGCTGTGCATCAAAAGGAAAATGATCATAAGCCAGTTAGAATTAGAGACAACTCTTTATTATCTACCCTTCAGTACTTTGTGCTGCTTTGGATATTATGTCAAGTATCTTAAGCTATGGTTTACTTTCTTGAAATTCTAGGAGTAAGACAATTAGCTTTTACAGGTACTCAGTGGTGAGGATGAAAGATCATACATGCCTCATTTGTAGGAAATAAATAACTTTCCCCATGTTTAATGTGTGAAAACAGCCTTGAAGTTTTGTAGAAAATCCAATATGCATGTTTTCATTCATTTATTAAATTTTTCATTGTATTAGCTAATTTGAAGAATTGGCTTTAAGCAGATTAAAGTGAAATTGTGTACTCAGTTTTTGCATATTTCCATAGGAATAAATGGACTTCAATACAATTCCAAATCTATACTTCAGTTTGAACTTTTGTTTCAGAATCAGTCAGACAGAACTTTAGATAAAAAAGAAGAAAATAGAAATGCCATGAGCTCAATCTTGGCCCAAGCCTGTGGATACAACAGCCTCAGGCATTGATGTGTGTCAGCAGTATTCTGCAAGAACTTCAGTTCATAGCTACCCCAGGAGTCTGAATCTGTTACACATCTGACCCATGTGTCAAGAAGTAAAGGTTACAAGTCATATTCCTCCTGGCATAGAAAGTCCTGGCAGAGGAATTAAAATGGCCAAAGGAAGAAGTATATTTTCTTAACATATAAAGCAATCTCTGCCCTTGTAAATATTTGAGGTCTTTTTAGATGGCTGATGGATATTTACTAAAAGAAACATGAACATCTGAAAAATAGCTTCCATAGCTTTAAAATAGAATTTCTATTTGTTTGAGAGAAGGGGGCACCTTCTTCTTTGGTTCATTTGATATCAAATTGAATCCATATTCTCTTGCTGTGAGACTGGGGATCATGCCATCTATTAAATTAACTGGAAAATTTGGCAACTCCCTAGGTTAGGGCATCATAGTCAAGATTTCTTGTTTCTACAAAATTACTTGAGCACAGTCCTTTAAAACCTATTCTTTCCGAAGGACACAAAACAAAATATTCAGTTGTAGTGTAGTGAACAAGCATTCTGTTTCATTAGAACACAATGATTAAAAAAAAATGTTAGGATGGGGCTGGCAAGATGTCTCAGCTGGAAAAGGTACTTGGTACTGAGTTTGATCCTTGCGATGCAATCTGTGAATGTGAAGAACTAACTCCTGCAGATTGTCCTCTGACATGCACATGTACTGTGGCATACACAGACACACAATGAAAAAGAATGTAATAAAAATTTTAAATAATGTTAAGTGTCCACATTTCATGCTGACAATTAGAACAAAAGCAAGATATGGAATGGGTTCAACGAAATCTAAAGTCTTTCATACAAGGAACTCCAAATTCAGTGGAAAATAGTGTGAAGGATATGTACTAAAATGAGATGGTTTTGGTGGTGAGAATATGGGGTTTTTGTTCTTTACTTTCCTGAGTTTGCCAGTTTTCTATTGAGTTCCATAAAATTACTAAGAAGAAAAAGTCTGTTTTTAAAAATGTGGTTTGGCAGAACGACATAGATCTCACAGAGGAGCTGAGAGTGTGGAAAGGGGGAAGCAATATAGAGATAGGAAAGAGTAACCGAGGGGGAATATGACTAAATCACATTATATACACGTCAGGAAATGTCATAGAAAACTCTTACTCTGAATAATTAATATGCAATAATAAAAAACGGAGATAAAAACAGAGTGTGAGCATCAGACTCTTTGTTGAAGTGTAGAGACTTGGGATGTCGATTTTGCTCTGTGGTGCTTACAGTGTAGAAAAAATGTCAGATAGTTAAGTAATCAAACTAAATAAAATTTATTAGTGGAACATATATGAATTCAAAAATTGTCTAACGAAGGGGATGGTTTGCTGGAGGAGAAGGGGAAATCAAGAAGGCTGTTTCTTATCGTCTCACTCATTTTATAATTGAGCAATATATATATTTAGGGATCAGCACATAAAAAAGACTTTTTCTAGTATTAAGAATCTGACAGTGAACAAAACAGATTAAGATTTCTGCCCTCAAAGAATTTAAACTCCAATGGGGAAGACAGAATATAAATAAAACATGAAGTGATGTACAAGAAAAAGATGTAGTTAGCACTATGGGAAGAAAAGTATAATGAAAAGCAAGGAAGGTCAGAAACACAGGCAGAGTTTGGGAGCAGTGAGTAGTTAAAATGCGATTTAAGTAAAGAGATCAGAGAGGGCCCCAGTGAGAAAGATAAATGTGAACTAAGATTTGAAGATGGTGAGAAAAAGACCAATGCAGATACCTGGAGTAACATTACTCAGGTTCAGAGAAAAGCCAGTTCAAGTAAGTATCTGCCAGTCAGAGCACACTTTGTGTGGTTGAGCAAAGCAAAGAAGGGGTGGGGTAAGGTGACAAGTTAGTAGCAGATGAGTGTAGACTTTTAATATCATAGTTAGTGTCTGAGATCATCGCATCAACTTTTTTTCTCTCACACTGAAACCATGAGTCATAGCAAAGTTTTAAGCAAAGAAAAAGCCTTCCCTAACTTCTGCTGTAATGGGATCCTCTGGGCTACCGGGGAGAGTACACTCTAGGGACAGGAGGAAAAGAAGGGTGTCAAGTCAGGAGTCTCTGACAGTGATTCAGGCAAGAAATAATGATGGCACAGGCAAGGAGAGTCCCAGGTGAAAAAGTAAGAGGCAGATTATTCAGCTATTTTAAAACCAGAGCCAAGAGACTTCTGACTCAGTCAATGAAAATCAATTGACACTTTAAGATGACTCAAAGGACTTTAAGCCAGGGGTTATCCAGAAAAAAGCATTGTAGAGAAAATTTGGGAAAAAAAATTGGAAAAGACCAAATGCTAAATTCTTGAACATTCTAAAACAAATAGGGTGGAGAGCAGATGAGAATAAGAAAAGGAGACTAAGAATGAGAAAACAGTGAGTGAAGAATAATCTAGAAGAGTGTAATACAGTATTGTAGAAGCTTGTATGAAATGGACATCAAGAGAGAGGAAGTTATGATGTTGTGTACTGCCCATCAAGGCGAAGGCCACCTGGGGACTTTGACATGAGCAATTTGGTTGCTGTGATGGTTGGGATGAAGATTTTAATAAAAATAAGATTGTGATAAAAGGAGAAAACGATTGGAAGAGCAATTTTGAGATTTCTTTCAAGTTGGCTTCCTGAAATGATTGCTGACAAACTGTAGGGACCTGAGAGATAGAGAGAAACTTAAAGCAGAAGCGATGTGATCATGCTTTTATGGCTGTGGTTACTACCTAGCTGGGAATATGTGTTGATGAAGATTAGCAGAAGAATTGCTGGAGGCATGTCCATGAGTGAGAAGAGTACCACTTAAGGACAAGTAGAAGCTTAGGGTTTTATGGGAATAGGAAGGGCCCAGTGAGATGGCTTAGTGGATAAAGGTGCATGCCACTAAACCTAATGACCTAAGTTCAGTTCCCAGACCCCAGTGGTGGAAGAAGAGGACAAACTCATGCAAGTTGCCTTCTGATCACCATGTGCGCACTGTAGCACATACACACCCATACACATAGACACAATCAGAGCATCCATCAGTCAACTATACAATAAATTAATATAATAAAAGTTTCTTAAAAGACAATTGAAGGTCATTTATAGAGATAGGAGGGCAGATGGACTGACTAAGGGCATCCAAAAGAAATGATATGGTGGGGATATGCCAGTAGGTAATGCTCCAGTTGTTTCTTATTTTTTAAACAAAAACATTTACAATTTTTGTAATTAATGTGTTGAAAATATAGGACATTTGAAGACAAAGTAAGATGCTTGTGATGTTCAATCTTCTAATCTTGAGCACTGAGCGCCTCCAAGTCTTCAGATTTTTCTATTTTTTTCTCTTCCTTTTTTTTAAAACAACATTTTATTGATTCTTTGTGGATTTCACATCTTACATCCTGATCCCATTCATTTCCCAGTCCCCTTGCTTCTGCCCTCTGTCCTCATCCTTGCAGCCTCTCCCTTAAAGCAAAACAAACTTTAAAAGTAAATCCAAAATACAAAAACAAAACAAAAACAAAATAAATCTCAGTGTGGAAGCTGTAGTGTGGCCCAGTGAGTCACAGAGTATTCCCTTTAGTCCATACATCTTTACTTGCAAGTGTTCATTGCAATGAGTCATTGTTCTGGTTTGAGGCCTCTGGCTTCTGTTACACCCTTGATACCGGGCCCTCACTGGGATTCCTCTTGGATATCCTGTTGTTGCCTTGTGTCATGAAGATCCTGTAGCTTTGGATTTGTAGGTTCATCCCCTTCACACGCTTCAGCAGTTCATACACAAGGTGGATGCTGTGGTGGGCTAACTCATACCTTTGGTTCTGGGCCTGGGTGGTAGCTGGGTTGTCAGCCCTCCAGCTTTCCCTCATCATCACCACCCAGGTGAGCTCTCCAGCGCTCCCCTAGCCAGTTCATCCAATGCAGCACAAAGCAAGGAGCTGGGCCAGTTCTCCTGCCCTCACGCCTTGGTGTCTGGTCACCCACATTCACACAACCACACAACTCTACTGTTTTGCCCAGGTGAGGTGCAGGACATGCTCTCCTAATTGTTGCACTTGGCGAGGGACAAGACCAGCTCTTCCATTCTCATGCCCCTGAGTCTGTCTCTCCTGCCTACCTCAGGTGGCCAGAAGTAGGGACATCTTTCTCTCACTCATGCCAGCACACGGCAGACGTTTCAGGGGGAGGGGCAGGGTCATCCTGCCTGCTCTCACACTCTTCAGGCTTGCTTACCTGTGCCGCTGCCAGCAGGGTAAGCTTCTATGCTGCACTGGTGAGGTAAAGGGCCTGCTCTCCCAAGTACTGCTGCCTGTGAGGAGTGGTGCCAGCTCTCCTACTCTCATGACCCCAGGGCCAACTCTTCCACCCATCACAGGGGGAAGGGGGTGAGGTAGAGGGAGATCATCTCTTCTTTACCCACTCCGCTGTATGGCAGATGAGGGGTGTGGCCAGATCTCCCATGCACATTCATGAGGCTAGATTACCTGTACCTCTGTCAACAAGATCAGTTCTACTTTGCTCCTTGGGTAAGGTACAGGGCCTGCTCTCCTGGGTGCTACAGCCAGTGAGAGGCAGGGGCAGCTCTCCCACTCTTGTGATCCTAGGGCCAGCTTTTCCAGCATGTAGTTTTGGTGTAATTACTAAGGCCACTCCACGTAGTTAAAAGGAAGATTTATTTAGTGGGTAACTTACAAATGAAGGGATAGGTAGGTGGTGGGTTCTGGAAAAGACGCAGCGCAGTCCAGCGGTGTTCTCTGGAGAACCCTCCTCGGTCTACCTCTCGTGTCCAGGTCCAAGAAGCAAGAGAGCAATCTGGCCCATCCAGATCTCGGGTCTCCAGGCGCCTCCCTTGGCCCCGCCTTGTAAGCGTGATAGTTACCGAGGTCTCAATGGGGGTTGGAACTTCCAGATCAAAGCTGGAATGGCTACCCACTGTAGCAGGAGTCTTAAAAGTTCTTATTAATAAAATCAAACTTGAGGCCAGTTATTGGGGTAAACACTGGAAGGTCAGAGAGACAGAATAAGCCACAGCTATCTCATCTCGCTGGATCATCAGCTGATCTTGTTTCCTCAGACTGGAGGCCTCTGAGTCCTCATCTCTGAATGGGCCTCAGCTGAACTGCTGCTTCTTGAAAGCCTAAATGCTTAACCAGGCCAAATGTTTCTCCAGGCCAAATGCTTCTCCAGGGCAAATGCTTCTCCAGGGCAAATGCCTCTCCAGGGCAAATGCCTCTCCAGGGCAAATGCCTCGAGTTTCTGGTCCTCACGCCTTATATACCTTTCTGCTTTCTACCACCACTCCCTGGGATTTCAATCACTTTCTGGGATTAAAGGCTGTGTCACCGTGCTTGGCCGTTTCTAATGTGGCCTTGAACTCCCAGAGATCCAGAGGGATTTCTGTCTCTGGAATGCTAGGATTAAAGGCGTGTGCTACCACTGCCTAACCTCTGTTTAATATTGTGGCTGTCCTGTTCTCTGACCCCAGATAAGTTTATTAGCACACACAATATTTTGGGGAACACAATACCACCACAACCCACTACATCGTAGTAGGTGAAAAGTTGTGAAGGGTGAGGATGGAAGGGGTTATCGCTCATGCCACTGTGTGACAGACAGTGTGGCTGTCACTCCCACTCTCCAGCCTTCAGGGCCATCTCACCTACACTCCGGTCAACAGGGACAGGTCTGCTGTGTTGCCCTGGGGAGATGCAGGGTCCACTTTCCTGAGTGCTGCAGCCAGTGAGGGGCAGGACAAACTCTGTGCCGCTCTGTTCTTACTGCTTTTGGTGGTAACAGGAGCCACAGACATCAACACAGACAGAGGTGTGCCAGGGCCACAGAACCAGACATTACCATGGTCCTGGGTGGTAAGCAGGCCATTCCTCACCTCTTCAGATCTGCCTCTCTCTTCAGACATGACTCATTTTGCCTCTCTGTCTGTCTGTCTCCAGTTTCCCCACCCAGTACTCACTCACCATAATGGTACTCAACTGCCTGGCACCAGAGGCAGTCAATTGATTTCTCTTCGTTGATTCCTGCCCGCCCCAAGTCCAAGGTGGAGCTGTGGCTGTCTTCCTCTAGTTGGCTCTTTTCACAAGTGGAAAGCAAGGTCATCAGTTGAGAATGAGGTTAGAGTTGTTGAGGATTTTAGGAGAGACTGAAATGTATTAGGGAAGTGAAAAGAATATTGGCAGTAGAAGACGTCATCTGGAGTTCAGAAGAAACTTGTGTGTGTGTGTGTGTGATCGAGTATTTTCTTCAGCTTTACCCAGGTATGTTTTGTGGCATCAGCCTGTGAGGTAGCATGAACTGACCAGCTGAGATTGTCTTTCTCCTTCCTTATCCAGCTTAAATCCTACGAGCACCATCGCCTGCTTTGCATTAACCTTCAACTCTTTACCTTACTCCTTTGAGTTCATAATGAATTCTCAACAAAGCCAAGGTGAGTAAACCCTTATCCCTACCTGCTTCCTAATGTCATAAAATAATTTGGAGGAATTTTAATGGATTATCATGGATTCCTGTTATATTAGTTTCCAAGAATCCCGGAAGTTATTTTAATATGATAGTATTAATGAAACTGAATGAATACAGAAATAGAAATCCATATGGACTATTTTGTACTTCAAGGACTTTCAGTATGAATCTTCGTGACTTTTCCTGGTCTGCATGCTCCTTTGGTCAGTATAAAAGTGTCCTCCCTAAAGCAGATACTGTCTCCTCATCATTAAGAAATTATAGTCTATAAACATGGAAAAATGAAAGTTATTTCTGTTTTAGTGGTTCAGGTTATGCTTCTGTTCAGCATACCAAGAATACCACACAAGTAGATTAAATTGATTGCCCATCCTTTTCTTTACCAGGGGCATTATCAAGTAATCAGCACCATGAGAATTGAGTCACACTATTTTGATTACTTCTTTGGCTTTGCTGTCTAATATGGTACCCACATTCTTTGGAGGTGGCACTAGTTCCTGGTCCCTGCCATACTTGCATCTAATAATTGCACTGAATTTATGGGTACTGATTTGACAGGAGCAGTTTCAATTATATCTCCTTTGGGGGAAGGTTGAGAAAGAAGATGAAAGATTGATTAACTGCCTTAGTGTCCTGCAGAGGAAGGTAGTCCTGCAGAGTGAAAGCTTAGGAAGATCCAACTGTTGCTATGAATTTATCTTGTAACACCTGCTCACCTATCAAGGTAGTATGCAACTCGAGGTGCTCATTATGCATTGGAGGTGTCTGCCTCATCAAGTTACAGCATCTGGTGCATGCAATAGCTCTCCTTTAACAAATGGAAGTGTTATATGTGAGATACATCTCAAGCAGAACTCTAAAAGTATAAATAAGTTATATGAGAAGTAGGTCAGATGCCATGGTTCTTACTCTTGTTATATCATTTTGCTTTCCAGCTCACACTTTCACTGTCAGAGGGAATTTTCTATTGTGAATTGGACAATGAAGACGAAATTTAGGCCTGGTTTATGTGTGGGACCATATAATATCGACGGTGTATGAAAGAAGTAGCTATAGGTCCATAGTTCCATTTTGTGACATCTTTAAAATGCAGTGGTTAAGAAATCTCAGGAGGCCAAAATTGAAGCATTGCGCTTGGATGATTCATTCTCTAGCAAGAATAAACAGCCAGCTGTAATGTTTATGTCTATTCATTAACTCTGGTCAATGGTTTGGCTGAATGGTTAGGGCTTACAAGAATCATGTCTGGGAAATTGATGACAAAGAAAATTAGGCAAAGGCATAAAGCTATTTGAATATGTGTGTTTATGTGAATGCCCAACAATGAGTGACCTCAGGGGATTGTGAAGTCATGAATCAAGAAGATCTTTTCTATGGATACCACCTTCTTTCATTGTCTAACAGGATTGCACAATAAGTAGCTTTGATGTCATGTGTGTAAGTTTTGTACAAATTTACAATATGGGCTTCACTCACAAATGTGCCTACAGATGCTTCTGGTCCCAGTTTTCTACAGCAGAGTATTAATCCCAAGTCTTTAGGAGCACCTCATTCCCAGGGAATGTCAGGTAACTCAGTAGGACAAGTATATTGATGCCTGATATCATGCAAAAGTGGCACTTCGTCTTTCTTCTCATAGGCCCTGTGGATATAGGTGTTGTTTCTGCATGCTTCTGCTAAAATATATATGGAGATTCCTTGTGTACATTCACAATAGATCTCTTCTCCTAAGCCTGTGATATGTATTAAATAAGACATTTTATGAGTTGAGAATTAGCAGAGATTTATAGAATGGCAATGTCCTGAATAAGAAATGAGTCTCAACTGGCCATCATTGTAGCTAGGTAAGGCTTTCAGTGGCAGGTCTGGGCTGCATTCAACTGAGTTGTTGGCTAAGGGGGTCCCATGGAAATACCCAAACAATCTAGGATGATGCTAAGACAAAAGGTTGCTCCCAGAAAAGTGACAGCAGAGCCCCTTTTCCAAGGACAATATCCACACAATTCATTGAACTTGGAGAAGTAGAATGGGTGCCTACATGGATCCTTCACCCCTACATTCTAATGTCTTTGGGATGGGAAGATACTCTGCAGGCTATCAAAAGAGAAACATCAACACCAACCCAGCCACAAAACTTTCAAGCTACAATCCGTCCTGCCTGAAAAATGTGCTAGGACAATGGAGGCACAGAATGTGTGGGAGTAGCCAACCAAAGTCTGGTTTGAAATAAGACCCACTCCAGAAGAAAGCACGCACATCTGGCACTGCTTGAGTGACCAAGAACCAGAGCCTAGATAACTCAGAGACGTAGAGTAAAACAAAACCAAACATGACTGGTCAACAAAATAAAACAAAACAAAACACTCCAAAAATTAAAAAAAAAACCAACAGCACAAAAAGGAGGACGAGGAGAAGGAGGGAGGAGGAGGAGGAAAGAAAGAAATGGAAAAACCCAACAAATAAACAAAAATAAAAGCAAAAACCGAACAAAAACAAACCACCACCAAAAAAACCTTTGCCCCAGATGTTGCCTGTGGCCATAACCTGAAAATCAGAATGAATGGGTTAGTTTATCCCAGGAAGTTTTAGAATGGCCACTGACTTCTGTGTTGTTTATTGCATGAACAACTTCCTTAAATATCTAATTTAGAGAACAGGTCATAGGAAGGCATTTATTCCCCTACACATGACCTGCATTTTTCTTAAACTCCATTAACACTGCACTTGGATAGATTAGAATCCTTTGGAGTAACAGGGAAAAATAAAGTAGGGAGAAAAAATGAAATATTCATAAGGAACTTTAAAAAGGATTTGTGATTTGTGTGATCTTTTAGATCAGGTAACTCCACTTGGAAGATCCAAAGAAAGGACCAAATTATTTTTACATGTGGGTAGCTCAGCATAAGTATAAATTGAAGCAGATTATGTGGAGTATAGGGAATACATGGAGTCTCTATAGAATGCAAGGAATGGTCTTTGGAGTTTGGATTTCATCCTGTAAGGAAGTGGAGGTGTTGAGAGCTTATGAACTAAGAACTGACTAGTTCAAACAGAAATTTAGGGCATATTCTCTGTCGGAAAGGATGAGGAAGAAATTGCTTTCAAAGTACAGAGACTAAGTCCTGTGATGTTATATTTGCTTATTTGTGACAGAGTGATTGATGCTATAATGCTGAATATACAAGGTGGAATTAAAGGTACAGAACTTTGAAGTAGATTACTCAACACATTCCATGTGGGTGGTGTTTGTTTTTACATGATGTATCTGGGCTGGGAAGGTGTTTTTTTTGGGTTTTTTTTTTGTTTGTTTGTTTGTTTTTGTATGATGGCTATGCATTTCGTATAAGGTCCAGAGAATTAAAGCAAAATAGAAAGTAAATGAGACATTGTGATTTTCATTGTGTTTTGGAAAGAAGACAATCTTTCCAATAAGGAAACAGAGGGAGGAACGATATGTCTTTTCCACAGTTCACAGAGTGGGGCACTGTTATAAGCACATTTTTTGTTATTTATTTTGGACATAAATCTGATGGCAGCTTTTATTCTTATTTTATAACTGGAAGTTGGAAATCTGAGACACAGAAAACTAAGGTGTGTGCTGCTGAGGGAAACGAAAGTATTTGAGTGGACAGTGCTTAAATTTCTAAGGTTGTGACAAGGAAAAGAAACAGGAAGAAAATATATCTAATTTACAGAGATTGAGGTGTGAACTCACGGGTAGAGTGCTTGCCTAACAAGTGCAAGACTTTGGATTCAGTTACCAGCACTGTAAAAAAAAAATCACAAAAATAAGATTAAATCAAGCAAACAAACAAATGAAAAACAAGGGAATGTATTTACACTGAACATTCTAATGATTTGCATAGATTTCTGAAGTTCATAAGCTGATTTGCTGACATAAGGTCCTAGGTATGAAAATCAAGCCATTGAAATCATCTCATTTTAAGCATGGTGTCCAAGGCAAGATAAAAGCTGTGATACGATGAGAGCCTCACTACAATTGATGGTCTTAATTTAAAATTATTGATCTTCTGTAACAAAACCTTGGGGCAGAAGCGAGATTAAAATGAATCATTTTGAACATTAAAATCAATGGACAAAAACATGTGAAGACTTGCAGTAATAACTCATAGAAATCATTTTATCTGCTGATTGCACAACATACAGGTTAAAAAAAAGATACCTGTTAGGTATGAACTGATTATTTATACATTCCAAGCAGAATTCTTTAAAGTATCCCATAAACATATTGGTGAATAACGCTCAGGCAAAAACCCTAAATTAATGACTTTCTTATGAATATATGATTTGGAATTGTAAATAGATTCCAGGCTTCCTCAAGTGTGTTCTAGAAACCTTGCATAGTAAGTGTATCATGTACCTCTTAAATAGGGCTATGATTGAGAAAGTAAGGAAGTGGATGGCTTTAACAAACTTATACAGCTTCTCTCAAAACTATGTTCATGCCAGTGGAACTTGGCAACATTAAACTGATAAAAAGTGAGTGTATTGCTTCTGAAGTGGATTTCTCCATGTGCCCCCCCACACCTTTAAAATCAGTTCTCTTTATAATTCACTTCATAAAATGAATATAAGTATCTATAATATACTATGTTTAATGCATTAGTATGCTAATACATTACCTAATGGTGTATGGAACTCTATTTTCTCCTAATGGGTAAGTCTTTTTTCCACTGTGCCATTGTTTAATATGTAATTGGCATTTTCTGATTATAAATTACAGAATGTCATTAAAGTATAGTAAATTATCTCATCACTCTATCTAGATATGTTTACTACATTGTGTTATTACATATTTTGTTGATGTTATACTATGTACCTATACTTTTAATTCATTTTTTTACTTAATATTATAATTACCCTATTAAAATAGGTCTTGAAAATACAAATTAATATAGACTTATTTGTGCCTCTGGAGAATACAAGACTACCATGAGGAAAAATAGAGCGTATTATCAGGAGAACTAAGTTTATTTTCAGTTTCTGTTACATATAAATAGAAAGAATAATCAAAATTGAAAATTTGGAAAGTACTAGGTATAAAGTTTTGTGTATTTCTCTCAACATTATGTTTAAAATATTTTTACACATACTTAAATTTGCCTTTAAAGTAATGGCTCTCAACCTTCCTAATGCTATGACCCTTTAATACAGTTCCTTGTGTTGTGGTGACTCCCAACCATAAAATTACTTTCTTTGCTACTTCATAACCATATTTTTGCTACTGTTATGAATAGTAATGTAAATACATGATATGCAGGATATCTGACATGTGAACCCTGTGAAAAGGTCATTTGACTCTGTAATGGGTCAAAACATACAGATTGAGAACCACTTATTTAGAATATGAGATTTCATCATTAATTAGCATAGAATCATGCATAGTCATTTAAGTATATGTGGGTCACTGTACTTTCTTCCTCTTACGCATTACTTGAAGAAATTGCACCAGATAATTGGTAAGATCACTGTTGACTTCTAAATACTGTGACTATGTGGTTCCTGTGTCTGAATTATATGGTAATAGAGTTATTAGGTTTCTATGAATACTTTCCATAGTGCTGTGGCTACACCAATAATAATTAGAAAAGAAGTCATTATTATCTGCCTTCTGGCATTTTCTACTCTATATTTAAACAAACAACAAAAAATTAACATTAACCACAAAAATCAGTTTTTGCATTCAGCTTAAAAATATGAATTCTTATGTAATTAAAGATGTTTCCTGCTGTAAAGAATGTCTATTTTTGCTTACATAATTGGATGATTTGAAACATAAATTATCTGACTATCTATGTAAATTGTAGTGCATCTGAAGTAATTTGAACCTTGCAATTTTCAAATATCAGACGTTCCTAGGCTCTTGACAAGCCGCCGGACTGGTACATGGAAAAAAAAAAACCAGTCTTTGTCCATGATCTTCCTCCTGTGCTAAGTAGTCCTCTAAAAAAGACTTTCATTTTGATATTGACATTACTTTCATTTGACATTAAAAAGGCCATGCCACCCAGAAATATAATTATAACATTTCTCCCTTTCTTGTCTTCCTCTAAACTCTCCCATATTCCCCTCTCCATTGTTCTTCAAATTCATGGGTCCCTTTTCACTAATTGTTATTCCATGCTACATGCCTAAGTATGTTCTTAAATATAGCCTGTTTAGTCAGTATAATGTTGTTTATATGTCTTTCTTCAGGACTAAATGTTTGGTGCTGGAGAACTAATTAGTGTGCGCTTTTTTTTTTTCCCCTGGGGAAGACCACTTCTGCTCCCAGCTTTCCACAGTTGCCTGTAGTTATTTGTGTAGGGCTGAGGCCTCCTGGGCTTTTCCTCATTCGCTTTGGCACATCTCTTAGTGTCGTCTTTGTCCACTTCACATTTGGACAGTCATGTTAGTTAGTCTTCATGGGTGTAGCTTCTGATATTACTAGTAGACACAATCTTATATCAAGCTCCTTGATCCTCTGGCTGTTATATCTTTCTTCCCCCTCTTCTACAATGTTCTATGAGCCTTCGGTACAGGAGTGTTGTTATAGAGAGTGGAATGGCACTGTAAAAATCATCTGATCAGGGAAATGGGAGAGGGGGGCTCTTTAGGGAGTGGGAGGGGATAAAGATTGGAGGTACTGAAAGGAAGACAAAGGGGAGTAGAGGGACAGGAGTGATCTGATGGAGAAATGGGGAAAGAAGGCTCTTTAGAGAGGGTGGAAGAAGTGAATGTAGAAGAAAGAGGGAATTGGATAAGTAATAATAAGGATATCTGAAAAAGATGTCAAGAAACCATACTATTAACTGTTTACCTTTACAATCCAATAATATACACACGTCCACATATAAATATAGATGTATAGTTTTAATAAACTTTTCTTATTTTGGCTGACAGTATTCCCTCCAAGAGTCAAAGACCACTTAACAAAAACTCCAATAGCATTCATTAGAAGCCCTCTTTCCAGTTGTTAGCCAAGGCTGTCCAAGAGACTCCCAAAACATATAGTCTATTGCTCCACCTAGAGGTGAAAGTAGGTCCCTACTGCTCTTCAGAAAGAGGCCCCAGAGACTCCTGAGATGGAACTGACCTGGATGACTCCCCCCTGAGGATTAACATTACGATACCAGAAGGTGCCATTCAAGCTTCCAAAGGAAGGAAGCAACCAATATTCCTAGGCAACTAACTATAAGGTCTATGAACCACATTAATGACCAGGATGACATGATGACTCTAAGGGTGTTGTAGCGGTACACATATTTTGGTGGTAACTAACAAATCTCTAATTTTACTTATAATCTGCTCAACAAGAGGGAAACCATGCCTTGTCCTGAAAAAAACTAGCTAACTACTGAATGCTAGTGACATCATGAATCTTGGAGGAGAATCTGCAACCACTGATTTATTAACCAACATAATCTCTAACAATAGTCTGTAGATATTTGTACTTACACCCACTGGTAAGTGTAGTCTTTATCCTTTATCCAAGAAATGTCTCTTTGGAACAGACGGAGATCGCTACAAAAAACTACAAGCAATCAGAACACAGAATTGCGGAGTCCAGTCCCCGAAGTATATTTTGAGGGAGGAACCAGGTGCTAGTTTAAACCATCATTGTTTTTAAATGACTGAACAAAACAAGTTTTTTTTGACATGATATTTTGTCACATGCATCAGTAATAGTCTCATTTTCCATGTTATTAATCAGAATCATTATCCTTCAGAAATTGTCATTAATTTTTACTTTAGGGAACATTTCAAATATCTACATGTGTATGTATGCACAATATGTGTTGCTAGATGTTGGGCCTTTGGAATATTGGTGTGTCTTTTCTTTAGTAACCCATAACACTCCCTTTCTTATTCAGCCCTCACTTTAAAAAAGATGGTCAGTCTGAATCAAAGAGCGTGTAGGATTATCCTGATTTAAGTACAAGTCTTACGAGCTAAAGTTTTTAAAAATACTTTTATTTATATGTATGGATATTTTGAATGAATATATGTCTATGCCTGATGGTAAGAGTAAGGAGTCAGATCCCCCTGGAAGTGGAGTTACAGATAGCCACGAATTGCCATGTGAGTGCTGGGAACGGAACCTATGCCCTCTGAAAGAACAGCCAGTGCTCTCAACTCCTGAGCCAGCGCTCCAACCCCTGAGTTGGATTTTTAAGCCAACTTGAGTCCTTTTGAGTTTATTTAACAGTTTTTTGGAAAACAAAGATTCCAGATTAGGAGAGAGATGGTGAGCTGAGAAAGGCAGCCACTCTGCTGTCAAATGAATATTTGAATATCCAAATGAATATTTCTGGCAACTTGGGACATGTTTGTGTTAGTTAATATTTTCCCGCTGCTGCTTTTTCAGAGTGTAGGTTAGACACTGAGCAAAAGAGAAGGCTTATAAAGGACTGGCCTGAAAACACTCTGCTTCCTCTAAGAATAAATCACCACTTTATATATCATACGCTTCAGCACCTAAAGTGATTACTAAACTGACAGCCTGAAATAAGCATTTCATTTTTCACATATAAAGCTAGTTGCAAGTAAGAGTATGCAACTATCTTCATAAGAAAACACAAATTATTTTAAAAGATGGTTCAGAAAGAAAGAAAATTACATGGCAATGTATGCAGAAAAAGTTTTCTTTCAAGAAAGTCTGTCTAGAACAAACTGTTCTATTTTGGGCTGTCTGAGAAGATGGCTCAATTTGTAAAGTGCTTGCCTTCCAAACTTGAGGACCTGAGTTCAGTCCATAGCACCCACATAAAAAGCTAGGTTGATGGTAAGTGGTTTTAATCTTAGCTCTGGGGAGACAGAGATAGACAGACATTCATCGGCTAGCCAGGCTAGCCTAACAGAAGACCTTCAGGTATCAAGAGAAACTGAGTAAAAAAAAAAATCAGATGACTGACTTTTGAGGAACACTGCCACAGGTTGACAATTAGGCTCAACACACACACACACACACACACACACACACACACACACACACACACACAGAAAGGGGGGGAGGAAGGGGGTTGAGGGAATTCCATTTTTTCAAATCAACTGATAACCACTTATAAAAGTTGATAAAACTGATCTCCAATAAATGAGAGTATAAATTGTCACAGTTATTTGTTTTCCACATTTGAAAATGCATACCCATTGTCTTTAAAATTTCACATTATTTGTCTTTACAGTTTAGCTTATAGGGACTTAACTTTTAAAAACCAAAGAGAGATGTATAAATAAGTACATTTACATTTATAACAGGAAAGTATTAGTAACAACTGAGAGCTCCAGCTTTAGGGAAATGTTTGCATTACAGTGCATCCTTCCATCTTGTGTAGTTTTATACACTCATTAAATAATCATGATTTCAAAGAACGTTTAAGTATTTCTAGAAATGTTTGTAATAAAATATTGAATGAGAGATGTAAAACTTTATATTTAATACTTTCTGAATTTTTATTTTTTATCACTTCTTCAATTTATATGCCTCTTGAAGCCCAGATCAAGGTAGATAAGGGGCCTCAGGGTAGAAGAACAAATAAATAAGAGCCAGCAAATATATAAATAAACTCCATGATTCTTCACAAGAGACACCAGTTCATCTGTTTCCTGAGGGTAAGAATTCAGGACTATTGGTATCAGAGCCCAGTGCAAAATTAGAAGACAAAGCCAGTGCTTTAAATAAATCTTAATGGGTACATATATCCTCTGGTCTGCCAGCACCTGGTCCAGACAGATAAGAGGTTCTTGGACCTTCTCCACTCACACTACACTTCTACCTAGGCCTAGGCACCTAGGCCAGAAAGATGAAAGGTTGCTGAGTCCTTCCCACACTTTCTCCATTCAGAACATTCACTGACTCCAGGAAGTGCAGGGCCCCAGCTGGTGAAGTCAAGGAACCCAACCCACTCCTTTGGCCTCAGTATAGGCAGACTTTTCTGCCCCACAAGCCAATTCCCAAATAACCACACAGAGACTTATTATTCATTATAAATGCTTGGTGGATAGCTCAGGCTTTTTACTAACTAGCTCTTACATTTTAAATTAGCCCATATTTCTTATCTATACTTTGCCATGTGGTGGTACCATTTTTCAACATGACAAGTTCATCTTGCTTCTCTCTCTCCCCATGACTCCTGAGACTTTTCCCTTCTTCTTTACATTCTCTTTTTGTCTTCAAGTCTCGCCTAACCTCTATCTGTCCAGCTACTAGTCAGTCAGTTCTTTACTAACCAATGAGAGTAATGCATATTTACAGTGTACAAAGATTGTTCCACAGTGCCTCAGTATACACCTTTGTAGCCACACATAATTCCCAGGAAAGGATGTAGTCATCCATACCTGCTGCACACACAAGACACTGATCTCTGTGTGTGCTTCTGCTCATGAAGTTAGAAGCTATGAGTCTCAAGCCTGATGCCCATTCCTGTATCTTACAAACCTTGACTCTTTAGCTCAGGGGATGTGCTAAATGACTGCTCTTGATATAACACACCCCCAACTTTACTGCATATGGTTTGTGAGGTCAGAGGATACACTTTCCCCTTAAACAGATCTGAGATCATCTTCAGCTATCATATCCATGAGTCCACATAGAGTCTGTTGGCAACTAGAATTTAAATAATACTGACCTGGGCCAAGATGAATAAAGCAGAGGTAATACCAATCAATGGAACAATTACTCCTCCCTTCAGGCTTACAAGGAAGTCAACAAAGTAACATGGAAAGCCAATGCAATATGTCTCCTCCAAAAATCAGCACTCCATAGTGATTACCACCGGGGAGACTGACTTAGATGGAATTTAAGACAAAGAATTCAAAGGAATAATTTTAAATGTGTAACAATATCTCAAGGAGGACAAAATCACAGAGGATGTAAATAATTCCCTGGACAAATTCCAAGAAAATTCAATCAGCTGAATGAATTAAAGATATCGACTCAGTATATAGAAATGGAATTCAAGGAAGTGTTAGAATTACCAAAGAAAAACTGAAATTATACTGGAAATGAAAATTTCAACGAGCCAGATAAATCCTTATTGGGAAGTCTTAAGAAAAGAGTGAGTATCAGAACTTGAAGACAAGGTAGAGAAAAATCTTAGCTAGAGAAATAAGCCAATAGGAGAGAAATGATACAAATGGCCAAGAAAGAAATCAATGTAACTTTGTTTGTGGTTGGTATGATATTATATACTACTGCTTCAAGGACTTTATTTGCTCCTGATAATTCACTTCTCTCATCTTCCAAACTATTTCACCTTCTATTAGCACATCTGTTTTATATGTAAAAATCATTTTTAATTCATTTGCAAGGAATAAACTTAAAATGAAAATAAGGAATTCCACTTGCTATGGTATTATAAAGACTAAAATCCCTGGCAGTAAACTTATCCAAAGCAATGCAAAATATAAGTTCTGGAAGCTATAAAATATTATTGAAAGAAGTTTATCAAGATAACAGTAATTTGGGCTATGGAAACAGATAAGTAGAAAACTGCCTGTCTGTAAGTACAAGGTCCTGGGTTCAATTTCTTATACAAAAAAGTCATAATAATTGGAAAGCACTCATGTCTTTTTTTTTTTTTTTTTTTTTAGTAAATTTAATTGGTTACCTAGGGATCCCCACTAAAG
The DNA here is from genome assembly GCA_902168325.1 of Peromyscus nudipes. NCBI lineage: Eukaryota > Metazoa > Chordata > Mammalia > Rodentia > Cricetidae > Peromyscus > Peromyscus nudipes. Next base: position 8,503 of record CABHPH010157396.1, on the reverse strand, counting down.
TACTTTGTACTGGATCTGTATGGTTAAGTATTTTGCCTAAAAGTACATTTCCACACACATCTCTAATTAACTTAGCTATATAAGCTTGTATGCACTGCCAGTCTATCAAATATCTTTTAGTATGTAATTTTGCCATTTTGAATTTTCAAAATGATTGCTCTAAGGCAATCTGACAGAAAATACAATCAGAAAACTACAAGAATAGTCATATATTTTGTGTTCTGGTTAGGTAATGAACACATAAATAAAAACCCCTTCTTACTATATTAGAACAGTGGAGTCCCTGGAAAATTCTCCACCATTGTTCAAATTGTCTGATGGAATAAGCTTGAAAGACGACTGGCCTGGTCTGCTTTTAGATATTTCAGGTTCTGAAGTGAGTGTATATTTGGTTATAATATAGAGGGCCACGAATACACTATATTAATGTTGCTTCAGCATATAGGTTTGGTTTGACTTATTTATTTATTATACATAATGAGCTGAAGATGTTTGAATCATGCCATTTTATGAGTAGGTGATTTCAGAAATTGGGTTTAGAAGCAAAGAATATTTTGTTGCCCGTGTGGAGTGGCTATGGGGGCAGTCACTATTCTAAATAGGACAGTGTGTCCCAGAGCTACCATTTGCTGTGTTTTCTTCTGCCTTTCCTGCTTTTATGTTCTTGGAAACATAAATTATGAGGGTAAAACAGTAAAATGTCTATCTGTTTTGGACCAGGAGCCTTCTTTTAAGAAGGAGGAAACTAGCCGGGCAGTGGTGGCGCATGCCTTTAATCCCAGCACTCGGGAGGCAGAGCCAGTTGGATCTCTGTGAGTTCGAGGCCAGCCTGGGCTACCGAGTGAGTTCCAGC
>CABHPH010157395.1:0-22753 GCA_902168325.1 Peromyscus nudipes | reverse complement strand
AGCCCTTTCCAGATCCAGACAAGCAAATGCATGCATTTAAGCCATTACATGCAGAGTTGCTTGTTATAATGCAGCAGCACCTGAAGCAGGCTCCAGTGTATACCCCAGATTTCACCAATCCCAAACTTCTAAATGGGGTGCTGTTCGATAAACTGTCTCTCTCTCCTGAGGAGAAATTGAGCTGAGGGCCAGCGTTCATCTCTGCATTCGCTGCATGCTCCTGCTGCCATGCATCCCCACCAAGGTGGGCTGTACCCTCAAACTATGAGCTAAAGTGACCGTCCCTGTCCTCCCTCTCTCCCCTCCTTCCCTGCCTCCCTTCCCTTCTCCTCTCTCCCCTCCCTCCCTTCCCCCTTCTTTCCCTTCAGTGGACTTTGTCACATCAATGGGAAATTTAATATAATCACCTTCAACACTTTGCTTGAAAATTTCCTTAGCTCTCTGTCCAAGCTTGCCACTCAGAGGTCTATGTTCTACGTGGCTGTCGGACATACTTTCCAAAAACTGCAACTCTAAGGCCCCCTTGCTCAGATCCTAGCAGCATGCTCCTCTCTTTCTGCTTTGGCTCATATCAGCGTCCTTAGTGTCCAGACCACTAACCTTTCCAGGTGGTTTGGTTCTCTCTGAGACAATTCGGACTCTCTCTGCAAGGTTGCCTACTTCTTTCTGAAAACCAACACACTATTGTGTCTTTGTCATACAAGCCACCAGGTGGAGTCCTTTCTAACCCATCAAGCCACACAACACATCTCAATAAACGCAGACCGGGTTGTAGAGATGATTCTGCAAGTCAAGGTTCCTCCTGCCAAGCCTGATGCCCTGAGATCAATACCTGGGACCCACATGGTGGAGGGAGAAAATTGACTCCCACATGTCCTCCACTGACCTACACACACCGAGTGTGAACACAGGCATGGACACACACACACACACACACACACACTGAATAAATGTGTTATACACACAATGAATAAATGTGATAAAATAAATCAATAAATTCAGACTGTCATATTCTGTGTTCCTTCTACCCTGATACCACCTCCTAAGAGTTTAGCTCCAGGTCACTTATTTATAATAAGTGTCAATTGTATAATACCTCCTTGTGGGTCACACCTTGTGTCTCATCTTTAGGACCTGTTGGGGCTTCTGATATGTAAGCTTATAGGTTTTAAGAAGCTTACTCATAGAACTAGACTCAGGAGAGGCCACCAGAATCGCCAGGCAAAGGGAGTTTCCTGCAGGAAGGGAAAGGTGATGTTTCTGCAGAGTATAGAGTCCCCAAGAGGACCTCTCTCTGGTGGTTAGCTAAGAGAACTCACTGGGGGCTCACTAGATGGCTAGACCCACTGCTGTTACTTACTGCCTCACGGGGACACAAAATGAGTACAGGAAAAAGACAGTGGGACAAACCCTGGAGGAATCCAGGTGACAACTTCCAGGGTCCTTCCCGGTGCCGTTAATTCCTCCAGCACCAACTTGGAATAGTTGTGTAGACTGTCACCTCCTGGCAGGACAGAGGCTTCAGTACCAGCGTCTGCACTGAGAGCCAGTCATGCCGACTCCCCTGGACATAGCACACAGTGTCACGGAAGAGGGTGCTCGGAGCAGAGTAGCTGTCACTGTCGTCAACCAGCTGTGCCTGCTTGCACAAAACCATCTTCAGGAGACCTGTCACTGCAGACGTTTCCCCAGAGAAGGAGGGGTGGGGAGGACCGCTGAACCTCACCAAGGCTCCAGCCTCTGCTCCCACACACTGGTATAGAATTCTGCCCTAATTGCACATGACCTTACCATCTCCAGGATGGTACTAGAGCTTATAATCTGAGGAGGGGTTGCTGAAGGGACTCCATTTTTGTGTCTATGGGGAAGCTGCCATCATGCTGGTTGAAGATTTTCCCGTGTGGCTGCTTGGAGTACCCCATGTTCCTGACAGCAACCCCTCAGCCATATTCTGTATCAAGCCCAATAAATTCATTTGCCCTTCTGGTGGAATTGTACTTTGGTTTGTCTTGGGACCTTATAAAGAGGGGGTAGATGTTGTTTACATCTCCCCAGGGAAAGAATTCTTGAAACACATAGTGAAGGAAGCATCAAGCAATTTGCTTGTACAAACATGTCAGACAGTGTGAATCCAAGCCCCCAGCAGTCCATCAAGAGCCAGCCTTCAGAGGGACAGTGTCTGGCCCTGAGCACTCTCTCCTGCAGGTGCCATGGAACTGGGAGCTCAGGGTCCCCAGCTTCTCTGCATCTGCTCATTTGTTCCCGTTCCAACCCCCATGCTCCCCCCACTCGGTGTGCTAACTCTACTAGGAGAGACGTGGTGGGTTTAAGAATTCTATTTGCATTGTAATCCAGCCAGTGCAGAATACGATGCTAGGTTTGACTCACTGTACAATTAAGGAGTGCCTCTGGCATTTGGTAGGAATAAAAGAGAGATGCTAGTCGTCCCACAGGAGAACAAACTGTGCACCCTCTCACGGGACTTCTGGATGCCCACTTGAGTTTTCGTATGGAGGGAGAAACCTGTTCGTTATCTGAGCCCACAATCTGACATTTCATGTGTAAATACAGGGTCTAAGAATCTAGCTACGATGGAAGATAAGAGGAAGCTCTTCTCTGTTTGGCTTGGAACGGTACCAAGCATGGTTCATCACTTCAGAAAATCACATTCCTGATGACAAAAACCATTTGGTACTCAAGTCACCAAAATACTACCTGTATCAGCTGCCTGCATCTGTAGCTATGTGTTCAAAGTCTTCCCTCTGCCCCGTCTCTCTCCCTCTCTCCCCCTCCCATGTGTGTATGTCTGTGTGCATGCACGCCTATGTGTATATGCATTTCAAGTACAGAGACAAAGGTTTTCTTTTTTATTATTACATTACTTTATTTGGAGGAGGGGTGGTGCCCACATGTCATGGCATGCATGTGGACGTAGAGACCTTGCAGGTGTAGGTTCACCCCTTCAACCATGTGGGTCCCAAGGATCAAATTCAGGTCATCAGGCTTTATCCATTGAACCATCTCATTGGCCCAAGGTTTTCATTTGAACACTGATGTCTTCTCTTAACTTCAAATTCACACTTAATTATTTTGAGTAGGTAAATTATTGACATATACATCTCCTGACCATTTCACCCGTAAGTGAGTGTTGGATATTTGTGATGGACATATGCACTGCAAAGTCTCAAGGGCAGGCAAGCATTCTGGTTATATAAATACAGAGCAGGCTGGGAAGACCATTCCGCCAGTACAGTGCTTGTCATTTAAACATGAGGACTTGAATTCAGATTACACACACACACACACACACACACACACACACAATCCAGATCTAAGTGTTAAAGGAAAGCTCTGGACAAAGAGGAATATCACCAAAGGACCAAACCTGTAAGAATCTACATTACACAGAGATCTTGCTCTGAAAATAATACAGTATAGCACAGTACCATACAATACATTATAGCAAGTACAATATGAAACAATATGACGCAATACAGCACAATACCATAGTACCGTATAATACAATATAGATAGTACATATAATACAACATAATATAGATTAGTACAACAAAATACAGCACAGTCCAGTATAATATGGTGCAGTACAATAGAGGATAGCACAGTACAGTACAGTACAAATCACAGGTATTCATTGCCTTCAAGTACAGTGAGTTAAAAATGGCCGCTGCAATGCTGAGTCAGCAGGTCTTGCATTTCAAGCAGAGACCCTTCTGGTCACACCACTGGGTCTCTGCCACTCCTTCTCCAGAACCAAGCCATTCCCCAAATAGCATGTGCTTTTCAAGGGTCATGGTGCAAGGAAATTATGTTTATTTTATAAAGCTGGTAACTTACTCTGTACTAAATTAATCACAAAATTGTTTATGTGCTGTGTGTTCTCCCATTAAGCATACATGTTTTTCCTTAACCCTTGTTATTTTTACTATACAAAAGCCTGCACCATACTGATGTTCAGAGACACAATTCTACACTGTATGAGAACAACCACAGATTGGCTTTATGTTGTATTGTTAGGATTTTCCTCCTATTTCTCGATTTTATCACGACGTACATAATACGCCACATATATGAACATGCATGTGCCTAGCCTGGTGGTATGTTTACAGTTTTCATCACAGGATAGTGAAGGCAGCATGAACAGAGAAGCTCTCAAAGCAGAGAGCTGGAAGAAAGGGCTGGCCCCCCAGAACGGCGATGTCTGGAGCCTTCACTCACAACATGGACTTCTCAGGTATGATACAAGAGGCCCGCTTTTTGTTACTGACTGCTGTCTAACAAAATACGCAAGCTCAGCAGCTTGAAATCATCCCCTTTTATCACTTCTCTTACTTCCTGTTGGGCAGGAAGTTGAACAAGCAGCAAGTGGCTTATCTCTACCCCATGGTGTCTGAGGTCCCCACTGGGAAATATCCAAAGTGGGCTGTTGGCCTGTGTTGGCTCTTGCTGGCTTGTGGCTCAAACACCCATGTGTCGTCTCTTCTTGGAGGCTGGGCTTCCTGGAAACAAGGTGTCTGACACCCAGGATAAGAACCCAAGAAAGCTAGGCAGAAGCCATGTCGCCTGTGAGAGTTAGTCTCGCAAGTGTCTCGACATCATCTCCTCACGTTCTATTGTCCACGGCAGGGATGGGGTTTAACAGCGCCAGGGTGGGAGTGCCATTCTTTCTAGTGGAGTGATCTCCAAGCTGCACAAGAGAGTGTGGGGGGGGGGGGGATTACATCTCTGCAGGGGCATCATCTCTCCAAACTCCAACCTTTCCCATCCCCCAAGCATTTGGGTAGAGGGATGGTCAGAAACTGAAAAAGAAAAACAAACTCTACATAAACTGAGGAGAGAGAGAGAGAGAGAGAGAGAGAGAGAGAGAGAGAGAGCAGTGTTTGTGTCGAATCCCTCAGAAGTAAAGTAACAGCAGAGATGAAGATTCATGAGCTATTGAAATAAAATTTCTCTAGATCAGTGATAAAAATTCAATGTACATCTTTTATAATGTGTGTGTGTGTGTGTGTGTGTGTATGAAGGGGCCTTTAGAGGCAAGATAATGTCACTGGATCCTGGGGAACTGGAGTTACAGGCAGCTGCGAGATGCCTGATATAGGTGCTGGGTACCACACTTGGGTCCTCTGAAAGAGCAGCAGGCGATCTCAGCTGCGGAGCCACCTCTCCAGGCCCACCCCCCATTGATCTCAAAAGAAAAGGTCTCAGCAATGCCTTAAAGAGTCCTCCTCATGTCCCACCTCACAAGAAACCTTGCAGGACTGAGCTGTTCGGTGGCACTCGAGTTCTCCTGTGCTTGGGAAGTAGTTGAATTTGCCATCGTAGGAAGAAAAGTGAAATGTCAATAGAATCAAAAGAACTCTTTCTCTGGGCTATTAGGTGTGGGGACTGGGGGGCTGAAGAAGAAAAAAACAGGGGAAACGCAACTTCTCAGCTACCTGCACGCGGTGTGAATGGCTTCCCATGTACTGGGCAGACTGACAAATCCCATTCCCTCCCATTCTTCCCCTGTAAACTGGATGGATTGCCCTGGACAGCCCTGCCCATGCCACTGTGTAGCACCCAATGCCCCTTCAGGAGCCAAACCCAGTTGTAGGGGTTTTAGAGGACATGTGATCTTCTAACTAGAGATTCAGAACCTGATTGCCCCTCTCTACCCAAGGAGGCAGGGAGACTGGAGACAGGTTACCACGAAGAACATCAACCTTTGAAGCTTGCTCTCTCCTCCGTCATGTGGGTCTCGCCTGCCTAGTACTTTTAACTTGTGTTTTTGCAAAATAATTGGATGAAATGACTCCAAAGTTCTAGAAGCTCTAGTTTATTTCCAAAGAAACTGAGAAAAAGCTGGGGGGATGGGGAGGAGTAGAAATGTGACTTTGATTTGGGAGTCGGGAGGTGGCATTTATTGAGTACTGTAAAGTGTCACAGCATCTGTCAAAGGCTGAATCACCAATGCACATGCTTCATTTCTAGTCACCTTCCCTGAGTGACAGAACACAGGCCTGGAAAAGCCCCAGCTGGCCCAAACCTGGGCCCACCTGCAAGTCTTGACACGTGCGTGCGCGGCTCAGAAGTATCCTGCGTTTTCCACACAGGAGGTTCGCCATGGCACCGAGAACAACCACATTTTCAAATGCTTTGAACTAAACAAAGCTCCATCGTCCAAACAGCTGGGCTCCTGTTTATGATGGCAGGGATGCCTCAGCAGCTCCCTTCGAGCAGTTTGCACGGCCCCAGCATTGCTGGAAAATGGTCCACGTAATTGAATCTTCAGAGGCTGGGAACAAGACGTGACATTTCACCTGCAGGGCACAGGCAGAGTCAACACGTCTAATTCTTATTCCGCTCTCACTGTTCCCTGCCCTGCTGCTTGAACGTGTCTTATGAAAACACAGCATTAAAATAGCCAGAAAGTCCCCGAGGGACCAGAGAGAAACAATAACATGTCATTTATAAGCAGCTTCGTGGCCGGTTTTGCTTTTTTTAAGACGTAGCTGTTTTTATTTCCCATCATCCGGCTGCTGCATTTAGGTGTTTAGGTTCCCAGGCTCCTTCTCTGATTCTTAGAGAAAGGCTCCCCCTTGGAAGGTGTGTGTGTGTGTGTGTGTGTGTGTGTGTGTGTGTGTGTGTGTGATGTGGAGAGATCCCAGGGGAGGTGGCTGCCACCCTGCCACCTTGTATAAGAGCCTGCCACTATGAAAGCCATGGGAAGTCTCACACCTTTTGCATTTTCTAGAAAACAATGCTTACACAGTGAGCCAACAGTGTCCCACTCGGACATGAATACAAATGTCTCTTCTCAGGGTGCTAAGAGCAGCTTTCACTTCCTCATCAACATGTCACTAGCAGGGTTTGCTGACGTTCTCAGTATTGTACTTAGAGTCCGGGCTTCCAGAAGAGAGATCAAAACCTACACTTCTATTTCCACAGACTAGTCATTTTCTTTCCTCAAGTAACAGTTTTTGAAGAATTTTTTCCCCTAACACTATGAGGGAAGGCTGGATTTCACGTGGGGAATTAGAAGGAAGGAGAAAGAAAGGAAGAAATGCAAAGAAATCAAGACTTCAGAAGTTTATTACACGTATTTTGTGTGTGCATGCTGTGCATGTATGTGTATATAGGTAAACTTGCCCCAGCAAGCCAGTGGAGGTCAAAGGACAGCTTGGAAGAGTCAGTTCTCATCTGGGTCTCACTTGCCCAGTACTTTTAACTCATATCTTTATAAAATAATTGAATGAAATGGCCCCGGAGCTCCAGAAGGCTCAAGTTTATTTCCAAACAAACTGAGAAAAGGTTTGGGGAGGGGAAGTGGCATTTTCAAGTACTGAACAGTGTCACAGCATCAGTGGCAAGTGGCTGGCTGCTAGCGTGCAGCCCCACCCAGGGGCAACTCAGAAGATGGGTTCATCTTCACAAAGTGGAGGCTGACAGTACCTGGGACGTGATGCTATCTGCTCTTAATGACTTCCAGCGTGTTGTCTCAGCTCTTTGCTGGTTGGAGTCACCTCTTCTCTTAGACCTAACACATCCTAATTAAATACATCCAGTGGGTGACCTCAGGAGGAAGCCGTGTTGCATAAGGAAACTGCTACTCTTCATCCACCCCCACTCTTGCACAACAGGCTTAAAAACAGAGCTCACAGGGGAAAAAAATCAGGCAGGTCTCACTCGGTGCTCAGGAACTCATCCTGACCATGGTAGAGAGCCATGGTAGGGTAAATGGTGTGCCCAAGCTTCTAAGTCAGGAGACGCTGGGACATGACTTTCTAATCAAACCACCCTCAAGAGGATGTTTCATGTGAACGGCTATGATTCTGAGGTAATCTTGGCCTTTAAATTCATTAAATAAAAACATAGTGTGAAGTTCTTAACACATTTTCATCTTTTATAAACATATCGTATACGGGCCAGTGGGATGGCTCATCAGGTAAAGGTGATTGCTGCCAAGCCTGATAACCTGAGTTTAATCCCCAGGTTCCACGTGGAAGAACAAACTGTTGCAAGTTGTCCTCTGACCTCCACACATGTGCCAGGGTACACGTACACACAAAATAAATAGCAATAAAAAACATATAAGCTTACAGATTACAAATACCTGTTGTAGATGAAGAACTCAGTGTTACTTACATGTCAATTATTGGAACACGGAACCCAGGTATGCCACAGTCAGGAGTCAGCTCAGACAGCCAAAACACTTCCAGTGACTTGATTGAAAAGACAAAAAAGGGCTTAGTATTTAGAATTAAGTGTTTTAAAAGTCATTGAAGGAACAGGCTTTAGGCTGTGATTCTTGGAATGGTTTTCGGAACAATAAGGATTATGGGCTCTGAGGTCACTCTTGGAGCCAGGCCAGGCTGAGTCCTACTAATACCCAAACACATGGAGCAGCAACTCTACTTGACACTCAGAAGTCAGAGGAGGGACCTGGAAAAGTTGCTGAAGAAAGCATGATCCTCCTGACCTAGTGATGCAGGAGAAGCCACAGGAAGAGGCCAAGCCTCCATCGCTGCCTGTCAGCAAAGTCGCTCCGGGAAGAACCAGAGGGTCCATAATTTTGTCTTCCTGGGTCCCATAGTCTGAACTCCATCCTTCTAGAGCCTCTATTGTGTGGTCATTTCCCTCAAATTGAAATATTCTGTGTTAGAGTTGAGGGAAGCCCCTAGGACTAAGAACAGAAGACGTACAAGTCTCCGGTAGCTTCAGAAACTCAGAAGAATCACACGGCCAAGGTTATATGAGCAAAACAATGTTGCTCTCCAACTGGCCGAGCTGCCTGCAGGTCATGCAGGGCTCCAGGGATGCAGTTTTCATGAGCTGTCACCCATGCTGGAGAGGGATCTTTAATGATGCAGGTGTCTTTGAGTCACCCATGTCTCTGCAGGTAACCCCTCAGACATAGCCCCTGAAGCAGGTAACTCTAGGGAGTTTACTAAGCTACACATCATTGCTCTGCCTTCTCTGTCTGTTCACCTCTCCCCAGGAAAAGTCACACAACAGCATCAAGATATCCCGGATAAGGTGTGCTTAACAAAAACCACAGGAGACGTTGCTTTGGAGAAGGTTCCTGAACTGGCCCTGATGGACCATTCAAACTCAGCTTGGAGTCACGGCTGCCCGGGTCCACATCACTGAGCCTAAGCTGGGCTGTTTATCTGACCTCTGGAAAATCCGAAAAGGGTAAGAACCAAATCTCTCTCTCTCTCTCTCTCTCTCTCTCTCTCTCTCTCTCTCTCTCTCTCTCTCTCTCACACACACACACACACACACACACACACACAAAGTTCCAACTGGCGTGGTAATTTGACCTGACAACAAAGTTCCCTCTGGTCTAATCCTCACAAAAAGGTAACCTGAGGTAAACCAATGTTAGGCCAGCAGCATGAGCCTGTCATCCACCTTACAAGGAAAATAACGAACAATCCACCTTGTGTTCTGCTTCGGCTCCCTTCGGCCTCATTCCAGTTACACAAGCAGCCTCCTCGGTTCTGCCTATTGGCAAACTCAGTCTATTTCATGACATGACGTGTTGCCAAATTCTGCAATGGAAAACCAAATTAATTAAGGTCTGTAAATAAGTCATCATAATTCTGTAGTTTAGTAGAACTAAATGAGAGCTGCTGTTTGTAGATGCAAACAGACATCCAGACCTGGTCCCCCATGCTGTCTGCCAGCCCTTGAATGTGATAGTATTGACCCATCTCCAGAATCCCAGCTGTAAAAAGAACCTAGGAAATGCAATTTTGGGGTTTCCAATCAAATACTGGAGACTGCTTAGGGGAGCAGTATTGCCCTTAGCACCGTGTGCTTCTGCTGTTTCGTGGTCATGTGAGCACAGAAAACATATCAGGCAGAATGAAAGGTGTGTGGCAGGCGACAGGGGTTTGCTCCAGCTCAAAGGCCATCTCTTGAAGAATAGCTATGGTTACAAAGATACATGGACTGTCATTCCCTAATGACCATCTGTCTCCACAAGGAGAGGAGAGGGATTCACCACACCTGCATCTTACAGGCCTTTGAAGATGGCACTCACATTCCCAAGTCACCCAAAATGTTTTCCATGCTACAGGGATAGCAGCTCCAGGTCTTTCCATGTGGCCAGTTCTCTAGGAATTCACCAAGAGTGAATATTTCAGCTCAGCTGTGTATTTGGGAGCCAAGAAGGTAACACAGATGGCTTTCTAGACCCAACAGGCCTATTATGAAATGGACTCAGGTCAAAAGTCCACTTATCAGGGGTGGTGGGATGGCTTAAAGGTTAAGAGCACTGGATACTCTTCCTGAGGACCCAGGTTCGAGTCCCAGTACCCACACTGTGGCTCACAACTGTCTGTAACTAGAGTTGTGGGGGATCTGACACCATCTTCTGGCTTCCATGGACACTGCATGCATGTGATGCAGAAATACATTCAAGCACACTTATACATATAATTTTTTAAGTCACTTTATCCCCAGCCCTCCCAACCCATATTTGAATTCCCAGTCTGAGGTGGGTTCAGACCAGCTCCCAGACTGTCCTATGTGACATCAGAACTTCTGTCCCTCACACACAGCCATCTGGTTAAAGGCTTTGGTCATCTTTTGAAGGTAGAAAAAAGCTACATGGAAGGTTCTTCTAGTAGTTTCTCAAGGCCCAAGCATGAGGTGATTGCATTGCTTCCTCATTCAAGAACTTTCCACAGTGGCCACTCATGTGACTCCAGGGCACTGACTTGAATAGCTCAGATGGACTGTTTATCAATTGCATGGACACCATGGCCTAACCCAGAGAGCAGGAGACCTAGCAGGGTAGACTAAACTTGGATTGCTAATTGGGGATACTTAGTTCCTGAGATTTCCAAAGATGTGTGAGCTGAATTTAGAGTAAGTCTGGAGGTGATGTCGTTGCCCCTGGAGGTGGCAGGGTCAACCGACAGTGGCCCGAGTTCCTGCTTTTCTGAGTAGTTGCTGCTGACTTGGGTGAAATACTCTGGGGACACTGAGTCAAAATATTGAGGACACAGGGATTCTGCATCCTCCTTCGGGGCCATCTGCAACTCCTCAACATGGCTAATGGAACTTTCCAGTGTAGCTCTAATAGTATCACCCATCACACATGTCACAGGACAATGTGATCTTGATACTTCTGCCCTTAAGGGGGCTGACTGTTCCCTCACCCTGAACTTGGATGGCCAGTGGTTGCAGTGAGTAGACCTTCTAGTCTACTACACTAGTCACAAGGGGATGCAGCTTTTGTTTGGGCCTGTTGGTTCCCCGAGATCAGCATGCCAACAGAGATGTCTGGCTAGCCCCAGCTGCCGCATCCCTTTCCTACACGCGCCTGCTGTTCCACTTGAGAGACCCTGAGTCAGAACCACCTTGCTGGGGCCTTGCAGAATTTCTAACAACATGGAAGACAATGCTGTGGATTTTGTGGCTTTAAGATACCAAGATCCAGGGTTTGTTATGCAGTGAAGGGTGACTAGAACAGTCCCCTAACATCTGGTTTCACCTCTGTCATCCCCCTCTCAGTACAAGAAGATTTAGAAATCTGCAACCACACCCCTAACAGAACTGACCACGGAGTGCACTGTGTCTGAGTTCCTTCCCTCGGGGGGCATGACCACACATAGTTCTCCTTGAATCTGTACTGTGAAGGACCAATCCCTTTCAAAATATTTTTCTTATGCAGTGAAAAGCCCCAAGGATGGTCAGTTGTAGACTTAAATAAAAGACATGACTACACACACACACACACACACACACACACACACACACACACACACACTCATGGCTGTGTTAGTGGATGCCCAGAGCACTCACAGACACTCCCTGGTAGTCCCCTACCTCTGCAGGAAACATAGATCATCAGGAGAGGGCTAAAAGAAGCAGGCTTGCAGCCTCACTTGGCCTCACTGGAAGAACTGATGGCGCAGAGATGAGAAGGAGGCTGTCTGACAGAATGTCAAGAGCAGCCCCGTCTTTTTCAGGACCCACCTAGCTTCCAGTTCAGCCCTGGGCTTTCCCAATCCTTTTAAGTCACTTGAATGCCTAAAATAAGTCTGCCAGCCTATGGCCCATGTCCCTCCACCTGCCAGCTCCACTGGCTCCCTCCACCTACCCACAGGCTCCCAAGGACCTAGGTTGGCCCAGAAGTGGCTTTCTGTGCACACAGTAGGGGAGATCCGATTACAGTCACCACCCAGGACCCTGTATCAGCACTTCCACATGACCCCCTCTGTGTTGATTACTTTTGCATGGCTGTGACCAAAATACCTAACATAAACAACCTAACAAATCTTGATTTGTCCCGCTCATGACTTCAAAGAGTTCAAGAATGGCAGAGGAGCAAAGCAGCTCCATGGTAACAGTCAGGAAGCGGAGGAAGGGCAGAGCTGGTTCTCCACGGTGGCTCTTTCTCCTTTTCTTTTTTTCTGCATCCCAGGTCATGGGATGCTGCAGCCCACACTTGGAGGTGTGTCGCAAGGCCCCAAGTGATTCTAGATCCAATCAAGGTTACAATGAAGATCAGCTATCACACTTCCTCTTGGGGTGGGTTTTATTTAGTTAGTCACAGAAGAAAAACACAGTCATCTAAAAAGTTAAATAATCAAGGCTGGTGAGATGGCTCAGGGGGTAAAAGGACTCGTCACCAAGCCTGAAGACTGGAGTTCAATCTGTGGAACCTCCAAAGTGGAAAGAAAGAACCAGCTCCAACAAGATGCCCTCTGACCTCCAAATGCACACCATGGTACATGAGTACTCACAGACAGACATGGTACATGTGTATCTGTGAGTACTGTATCTGAGACACAGACACAGACACAGACACACACACACACACACACACACACACACACACACACACACAAATTAAAAAGGAAGTAACCAATCCAAGTTCACATACTCCCTTTTCTGACTTCCATGGTTCAAGCTTAGGTTTGAATCCTAAGCACAGGCATCCCAGGCCACAGTGGCGGTCCCCTGCCAGGCCACGGTGGTGTTCCCCTGCCCTTCCCAGGACATTTGAAGCCCTCAGGTAGGCAGCATCGCAGGTCATGCTTGGGTATCCTTGCTGCTTGTCACCTGTGACTACAACCCAGCTTTTAAACACACACAACATGTCAGCAGGCTGCCCCATGAAAAGAAATCCATCCACTTACTGGAGTGAAGCAGGCCTAAGGGGGTCTGTCTGGTGCCAGGGCCAGTGGGCTGAGATCTGTAGCTTGGCCAAAGCTACACTTCCTATACTCGTGTGCCCATAATTTAGTGTCCCTTCATGTGTAACAGGATCATCCTACTGCTGTCTTAGAGTAGAGATGACCTTGGCCAGGTCGTGATGTCAAAGAAATGAACAGAAAAATACAAGTGGGCAGGGTAGGCTACAGGATATCACGAGGAGGGTAAGTGTTCCTACTTCTTCCTATACCAGCCCCCAGCCCTGCTACAAGGGATCTGGGGAGACACTGGAATATATAAAGAGGAGATTAGCTAGACACAGGACTTCACGGCACAGCTTCTATAAGTCATCATCCACAATGGGGTAGGACTTTACATACAGTAATGCTGCTGTTTCGGCGCCCCCACTCTTGCAGGTAACCCCTCCTGTGATGCTGTGTCAGTACACCAGACGATCTCACTGGTTCAAGTCAGACTTGAGCAGAATCTTTCTTTGGTCTGTCCTCATCCTACGTAGGGTGAGAAGGTGTTTGCTTTTGTCTCCCCAGGAAAAGTTACAGAAAGTCATGCAAACCCCACCTGGATCTTTCTCCATAGAGTCAGTCTGTCAACTGCCCTCCCAACACCCCCATACATCCTCACAGAAGGCTTGTGGTCACCTGAGGCCTGGATCCCTTGGTCACATTTACCAGGTGTTTCGTTATTGTTGCTGCTGTTATTGTTGTTTTATTTTCTGGGGTAGGGGCCCTACTGTCTCAGTGTGCAGGTCCTGCCCAGCCAGGGTCCACATGCTCCAGGCATAAGAACGGTTTGTGAATCACCAAGTGTCAAGAGGCTGGGAGAGAGGGGATGTGCCCTGTGTCTCCTAGAACTGACAGTCTAATTATTCTTTACATGATCCCTTCACAGCTTGTCCTAACAGACTCCAAACTCATCCTCGCTCACCCACAAGTATGCATTCATTAGCGACGTGAATGGAATTACATGTAAAGACAAAGTAAGATGCCTTTCTTAGGAAACAATAACCCAGATTCAGCTATGAAATGATACCCGGGGCTGGGGATGCAATTCAGTTGCTAGAGCACTTGTCCAGCACACACAAAGCCCTGGGTTCAATACTCAGCACCTCATATACCACGTATGATGGTGTACATCTCTAATCTCAGTACTCAGGACATGAAGGCAGGAGGACCAGAAGCATAGTCTATACAGTGAGTTCAATGCCAGCCTGGGATATAAGAGACCCTGTCCCTGGATAGCCTCAAAAGTGATATTCACTTTGGGAGTTTTCACAGTTAAAGTAGAAGACAGAGAACATTACCTGTCCACATCCACACATTCCTTCCTCATTCTTGGGGACCTCGTGTTATCTCAGACTCGCTCATGGGGCGCTGAGAGCACAGACCAGAGCAGATTCTGCCCCTGGATCTGCTCCTCCCCATGGCATGGCTCACTAGGGTGACCTTCCCTCTCATACTGTTTTTCTTCTTTGCAAAACTCCAACTGCTATGAATCCCAACCCTGTAGAAAACAAAAGTAGCTGCTGGGGCCAGGTTTACAGCTCGCTGATAGATCACTTGCCTAACACCCTGGGTTCGATCCCCAACACCACAAAAATACAATCAATTCAAAATCCGTCAGGAAGCAGAGGCAGGCGGATCTCTGAGAATTCGAGGCCAGCCTAACCTACAGAGAGAGTTCCAGGACAGCCCTGCTACACAGAGAAACCCTGTCTCAAAATAAAACAATCAAACAAATAAAAATCAGCCATTGACCTCTTTCCCTGAGGTGTGAATCTTGGCATAATGCCTGGATGTGAACCAGGCCCTTGGTTATCGGCAGGGAGCTCCTCACTGTCCCTGTCTGAGAATCAAAGGCACACACCTGGACGATTCCACCCCTCTGGGACCTCCCCTCCCAGCTGCCTCCTTTATATAGATCACTGAGCTGGATGGAGCACACTGCTTACTTAGAAGACAGTTCCACTAAGCCTCATCCCACAGGAAAGAATTCATGTCTAGGTTTCTATGGAGCCTTTGGAAGCCACTATATACCTGTTCCTCAAACATTCTGGTCCCCAGTCCCATGCTGGGTCATTTATCTCCCCCCATCTGCAGCTGGCAGGATCCTCAAATTGCCCACAGATCCAATACAGCACATCCCACTGCCCCATCAAAAGTTAAAATTAAGGCTTCATGCCATCACCTTCAAGGCCAACTGTCCTCTGCCCAAAAGTCTCAGTGGGACACTCTGCCAAGGAAACTGCAGTCCACCCGCCTCTGCCTGCTTGGAAAGACTAACATCTGCATGTCTGCTGTGTAAATTAACCCCTCCCCCCACCATCTGTGCCAACGCAACTTCCCAAATGCGCCACAAAACATGGGAGAACCTATCAAATGTGGAGGAGGGCTGGCCTTGGTCTTTTGTACCGTGGCTATCCACTTCACTCCAGCTTGTGGTCAATGCCAGGCCTCTGCTGACCTTGCACAAGACACACATATGTAGTCTGCATGTCTGACCATTGGGCCTGAAAGGAGGAGGTTCAGTTCCATCCCGAAGCAGGTGGGTCTGGTCCTCTTGCCTATCACAAGTCACTGAAGTATAGTGTCACATATTGAACCTGCAGGAAGATATGTGCTACCTATTTTAAAGTGCCTACCAAAGAGGGAGTCCAAAGACATGTCTTCCTTTTTGGTCTCCATCTCGGGGTCTTGGTCTCCTGCTACTGGTGTTCTCTGCCTCCTCCATCCACTTCTTCCCAAGCATGGCTATCCCTCCTCTCTAACCTGTTCCCTGGGCCCAGGGGTCAAGTGTAGCTGAAGATGTCAGTGGCAGACGTGACAGAGGGGCAGCCTCATGCTGTCACCCACAGAAGTCCAAGGAGACCTCTAGTTCCTTGAGGGACCTCAACTCCAAACCCATTCTTGACTTCTATACAGAAGAGAACATCAGGACAAGCAAGTACTCAACAGAGTTGGGGTTATTTTCAACATAGTTCTTAAGCACAGGGGTAAAGGCACTCAGGAGAGAGCAACGGAGCCTGGGTATGGCTTCTGAGGTTCCATGTTACTGTGTTCACCCGTAAGGAGGATCCTGTTGGGTTTGAATCTGATGTCTGTAAAGGTAACTGAGAAACCTGTGATCCCAGGGTGGCTCCTGGGACCACCTGACAGGACCCAACCAAGAGGACCCAAGAGGGCAGAAATGCAGGGAGGTGGGGTGTCTCCAATGGAAACAAAGTTCACAGTCTTGTGATTTCCAGAAAGGACCCAGGGGAAGAGGCCCTGCCTAGGCCTCAAACATTCAGGCTGTAACTCTACCTTATTGCTACCTTAACCTTACCTGAAAATGTGTCTCTAGAAAAGAACTCTTACATTGGCAACCTTCACAGTGAATACTGATTGTTCAGGAATTTGGTTTCCAGCTGGAGGACCCTGTGGTGTATGCTATCTCCTGTGTTCCTACAATTTTTCATGTCTTTCTGCCCTGCATCATAGACACCTTGGGTCCCTCAGGAGTAAAGACGTCTGGATTTCCTGATGTCTTGGCAGTTCATCTACACTGCTATTCCTATGGGCATACCTCAGTTTCCCTGCTATCCATCTCTGATTCAGGGGCTAATTCCCTTTCATGTGGAGTTACCTTTAAGACCGGGAAGGCACCCAGCTCCCATCAAGGACCACCGCCCTTCCCTCCCAGAGGTCAGATCATATCTCTGAGAATGTCACGAATCATCCTACTGATATCAGATCCAGGATCAATCTCTGTGTCCAACTGACAACAGTTCCCCTCCAATCCCAGTCTGACCTCGTACAAGAACAAGGCAAAGCCTGCTCACACCTGAAGTGTTTAAGGATTCACTCTACCACTAGCACGTTTGTGGATAAGCATCAGCAGGACCACAGGAAGGATGTTCTATTTCTGCCTAACCCCAGGGACCAGCAGGTCCTGGTCCCAGCCAGGCTCAGCTCACATGGGCATTTTGCCTGGCTGCCTCCATCCACCTCCAGGGAATTTCTCTAAGAAGAGGCCTGTTAATATGTCGCCCAAAGATGCACTGAGACCAGCAGGTGGCTGCAAGAGCCAACAAATGTCAGCCATGTGTCCTGCCGGCACAGCTGCCTGCCAGGTAGGACTCTCTGTCATACAGCATGGACTTTGTATGATGCCCTTGGAGGAACTGGGGCCCCTCCACGAACATAGCTGTGTACGTGAGAGTTTCAGTCTCACAGGTGGTGCTCATGGGCAGGACTTTGCTCCCAAGGCTGTCCTCCAGCCCATTAGCCCCTAGAATGTCTCTAAGCCATGTCTTCCTGCAGGGTCCCTCTCAGCTCCCTCCATACTCAGAGCCCTCTCTGGGTAGTGACTGCATCCTCTTTGCTCATCTCAAACACGGACACTGGGGGGCAGTCACCTGACACAGCACAGACCCCAGCTAGTGTCCTTTCTTCTTGATTCTGGCAGCTTGGTGACAACACTGAGCAGGAGCCCATAGGGACCAGGACCAGTGGGTTCTGCTGCCTGTTGTCTTGGGCCAAGCTAGGCTGGAACAGAGAGATTCCCAGCCCCATAAAGGATTGACAGGTTTTATCCCTAGCTCAAAGATCGTAGCTGCAGAGGTGATTTTAAGCGGATTTAGGGAAACACACAACTTTATTTCCATGTTGTCTTCCTCTGGCTCCCTTGGGATGCAGCAAAGGAACAGTGTCTGGTTTTAGGGTCATAAAATGGTCCAGCTCACGCTAACCCAAAGGAGGCAGGCAGGACGTCTACTGAAGAGTCTCTACGGCTTTCTCCAAGGATGTCACGGTGGCCCACCTTAAGTGCCATGTGACTAACAGGAAGCAGTGGCCCTTTGTTGCTGGTTTTTGGGGCGACAAGGGCAAATCAGGTGGTTTAAATGCTTTTTTTTCTTTAGCTTTGAGTTGCAAACTAATGCCAAGCCCTCTTGTCCATGAATCCCTCCATCTGCAGCCTGCCCTTTTGACATCTCCACTAGCTGAGAGGTCCACATAGTCTGAAACTCTTTTGTGAAACAGTCCAGAGAAAAGACACTCAGACACCTCGACAATTTCATTAATGTGTCACTGTGGTTGTCCTGCTCTACCGTTAGCTATTGTTAATCTACCCCTGGACCTAATTTAGAAATTTTAAGCTTTGCTGGGTGGTGGAGGCACACGCCTTTAACCCCAGCACTCGAGGGGCAGAGGCAGGCAGATCTCTGTGAGTTCGAGGCCAGCCTGGTCTGCAGAGTGAGTTCCAGGACAGCTTGGGCTACACAGAGAAATCCTGTCTCAAAAAACAAAACAAAACAAAAAACCCAAAACAAAATAAAAAAGAAACTAAGCTTTATCACATACACTTAGAGTAAAATCAGTATACGAAGGCCTCAGCACTTTCCCAGGTCTCAGGCCTCCACTGGGGTCTTATAGCAGATAGCATGGATAAGCGGGACCAGGACACCCCCAGCTCTTCCTCCCACTAGCATCTCCCATAGCCCAGGACAGTGGCACCGATAATTCTAGAGCAGCCATGGCCCTCCGACTTCAGCAGCATTCCCACTAAAAATCTTCTGTGTCAGGACTCCAGGGGCATGGGCCATTGTGCCCTTGTGTCCACGTGGTCAGGCTCCTCTATCTTCCTCCCCTTGACTTTGGCAGAGAAGGGGCAGCTGTTTTGCAGCCCGGCCCACGGTTGGGTTCATTTGACACTTTCCCAATTGATTAGATTGTGGGACCTGAGACAGTGTCTGTACTTCTTCCGTTCCAGGCACGGTTCTAGTTCCCAATGTGTCCTCACTTTGCTTATGGAACATCTTGCATTCCTTTTGACTTTTTAAAATATTACATTAAAAAGATACTATTGATGGTAATGACTGGAATCCATGTCTGATTTTGTTCTGCATGTGACTGTCTTGCTTCTTCACCCTGATACCAGGGCTGCACATGGTTCAAGGCCAAGCACACATATCCAGTTACAGAGATGGAAGACACAGTAGAAAGCCACTGTTAGGATAGTCCCTTGGCGGCGGCTTCTGGGCCTACCTTCACCAACTAAATAGCGATGAGTTGAGCTGGTTCTAAAAGGCCAGATCTCCTTCATGATGGTTTCTGAGACTGCATCACTCATCGGCCTGAGGAGGTGGTCATACTTGAGGCAGAGGCAACACTCAGGGTGAAAGAAAGTCCCAGCAGGCAGGTGACTGCTCGGTGTATGGTTGGCTAGAATGTTCTACTTTGTGCCCTTCTCGGAGGCCCCACAATGACAGGAATAAAAGGTAATTTCAAGTAACGATGTGTGTCTGCCTGTCAAAGAAGCCCTTACAGGAAAAGCCCCCGTGCGGCCATCCTTTGAGACCATCCCCTGTGGTACCTGAGTAGGGTCCTGAAGAAACAGATTATACAGTGCATGGAGAAAGCATGCAGGGGTTCCAAAGTCCCCCACAACCCCCAGTTGTGTAAGAGACTGAAAACCCCAATAATTAGGTTCTTGATTCTCCAGCCCTCCCACATCCGCTGACTCCTGGGAGAAAGCTCAGACTGCGCCTCCAGCCTTACACAGCCACCTTGCTGCACTACCTTGTCAAATGCAATTCTCTGTGGAAGATCATACGCTGATCAGAATCTGGTGACTGTGGAGGCATGGAATGTTGCAGACTCAGAGTCAAAACTCTCTTGGGCTCCCTTTCATCTCCGTATCAGGCTGTTAGCACCAACCTCTGTCTGACCTAACATCAGGCTGTTGACGGGGCCACACATTTGTAAAGTGCTGCCATGCAGTGGCCTGTGCTCTGGGTCCTCCATGAACCAGCCCTTGTTTCCTGCTGCAATAATCCCACAGAGGGTTATCATCCTCTACAACAAATGAAGACACAGGTGGCATGTTGTTTAAGAGACATGTCTGATATGTGTGGATCACAAATGACTCCTCTCCCCTGAGCTGGGCCTGGGCACATGGCTTGGAGGGTAAATAATTTTCTAGAGATCAGATCTCCTACACCCACATAAATGTCTGATGAGGAAGGCCTGCCCCTTATTCCAGCAGTCAGAAGGCAGAGACAGTGGATCCCTGGAGCAAGCTGGCTAGACAGGCTAACTGAATCAGTGAGGTCTGGGTTCAATTGAGAGGCCTGCCTTAATGAATAAGGTGGAAAGTGATTCAGGAGAGATTCCCAGTGTCAACCATGGGTCTCCACATGTAAGTGCGCACAAAGCCTTACCTGCATGCGCCCACACAATACAAACACACAGTACACGTGAAAAACAGAAATGACCCTCAAAGGGACATGTATGAAAGTATGGTTCCCTGCCTACGACACTATAGATGGTGGAATCTTCAAGAGATGCACCAAGGTGGAGGAAAGGCCACTGGGAGTGTGTCCCCGAAGAGGACTATGGAATCCAGCCTCTTCTCTCTCTTATGAGGTGAATGGCTCCCTCTGCCACATGATTCTGCCATGTGTGTGTGCCCCAAAGACGAGGCCGATCAATCTGTCGTGGACCAAAACCACCAAAATTGAGCCCAGAGCAAACATCTTCCTCTCCTGTTTAAGCTGCTTTCTCTGACATTTTCGCAGTAATGCAGCAGTGACTAAGGGTGTCTGAAGTCACTCAGCTGGTGACAGCGGAGTCAAGCCCTCATGCACAGCCAGAGCCCGCTCCTCAGCACAGCAGCCAGGCTGTACCCTCACTAGAGGTTTCACTTTCTACGCCATGCCGATCAAGTGCTGATAGGAGGGACTTCAGAAGAGAGAAACCAACGTGGTTTCCTTTCCTTTCAAGTTCAAATTCATCTAAGGAAGGAAACGGTCTGCAAGCTTTCTTTTTAACCTGCTGTCAGACTTCAATTTCAGTCTCCAGTCTCCAGCTTTCTGAGCCTGACTCATCAGAGACAGGGGATATGGCCTGTTCCCCCCAGGGCGTGAGTCTGCCTCATGGCAGGAGCTTCGGTGTCTTTGTTTGTCCTGGTACCCCTGAGAGTGCTGTGTGACTGTCACTGTGCAGAGATCCTGGGGTTTATGCTGCAAGTGCTAACGAGTTCCCAGGCTGTGAAGTGGTTGTACTAGGCTGGGGCTCTCTGCTTTTCAGCCTTCTTCTGCTGGAGACTTCAGGGTCACCCACATGGGTGCTGATACCATGACTCCTATTCCTGGTGCATTTGCAAGCAAGTTAGTCAACTGCTTCCAGCCCTGGACTTCCCATGTGTGTTAGATTTCTACCACTATAATAAAATACCCCAGATAATTCACTTATAAAGAGGAAAAGCTCATTTATCTCAGTTGGGGAGAGTGTAGTCCATGATCACTCTGCCTCGCTGCTTTGGACCAGTAGCAGGCAGATTCATGGTGGAGGAAATGGCAGAGCCCAACCACTCACCTTCTGGCCATGGAGCAAAGAGAGGTAGAGGAAGTGGCTAGAGGCCTGCTGTTCGCTTTGGAAATGGGCTCCCAATTACTTGAAGACCCCAGGCTCTGAGAACTGAGTTTTTAATGCATGGGTCTTACCATCTCTACAGGGGGAGCATGACAGACACTCTACCTGAGAAGGTCAAGGGCATTTGTCTCCATATACAAATTCTCAGCCCCGCTCTCACTTGGATCAGCAGCTGGAAGCCAGTTCAGGGTTAGAGGAAGCCTGGCTGAGTTAGATCACACAGAGATATAAGCCCCCACTGGTGAGGACTAAAACCAGAGAAGGGACAGGACCAAGTTATAGATTGGCTTTACTCTCCACAGCCTGAAGGAAAGCAATGGAATGGGTCCCCAGGAGGATAGACTATCTGTCCCGGGAAGTGTGCGTGACAAGGCCAGGAACAGGCATGTGTAGGGAGGTGTGGAGAGTTTTTGAGGTCAGATGTAGTGTTGAGCTAAACTACTCTCTCTGAACGGAAGCACCACCCTCTACCCCAAGATATTCTGCCCTGGGGATCTCCCTCCTAGAATCATATCAAAGCTGTCATCCTTACTTACTGGCTGACGTCTTTCCCTGTCCCCATCACAGGTGCATGATGGGAGGGCCTGCTCCTGGCTGTCCCCCAGGACTGTGTGAGCCCAGGGTGAGTGCTGGGAAAGGGCTCAGCAGATGAAGGAATGAAGGAATGAGTGACTGTACGTTTCCTAAGATACGTTTCAATTGGATCAAGTGAGGCTTGAGGCCTCCTAGGCTGTGTGACCTTTAGGACACTTTTCTTAAAAAACAAACAAACAAACAAACAACAAGTTCTTATGCCATAGTTGACAAATAAAACGGAAGGAAAAGAATGTCTTTATCCATAGACTGCATGATCTCATACAGGGGAAATCCAGACTAGCACACACAGTAATCTAGCAGAGCTGGTGAACAAAAGTGAGCAGAACTGCCTGACGGGCAACACTGAAGACAGTTTTCACACGGAAGCAGAGGATGATGGGAAAACAGCGATATGAACATTTCAAACTCACCAGCAAGGGTCAACAGCAGACATCACAGCTTGCTGTTGTACGGCACAGAAAGTGTGAATCCTATGACACTCTAGTATAAAAGTTAAAACACGGGGCTGGAGTGATGGCTCAGCGGTTAAGAGCACTGGCTGCTCTTCCAGAGGA
>CABHPH010157394.1:0-35604 GCA_902168325.1 Peromyscus nudipes | reverse complement strand
TTTCCCAAACTTGCCTTCACGGCACCAGTTTTAAATATTTCACCAGACTTGCCTTCCTAGTATGAACCAGGTGATTTTGGAATATTATTGTTCTATTTTTTAAATATTGGCTGATTATGAAAAGCTGTTTTATATTTTAATGTCAGAGGAATTTGTACTTTTACCTTTTATTAATTTGTAAGTAAGTTCTTGATGGATATCTGTATTTGTCCTTTTTTTCTGTGCTTTGGTATCTTGCGAGACTTTTAGATGTGGATCGTTGCCACTGCGCTGTACTCTTGCTAGAAGGATATCATGCAAGACTAGGAGGAAGACATAACAGGATTATTATCAGTACCTGCTGTGGGAGGTCTTTCTGTACGCTGTGAATATGTGTTGCTCTGATTGTTTGATAAATAAAGCTGCATTGTCCTATGGCAAGGCAGCTTAGAGGCAGGTAAGAAATCCAAGTAGATATACAGAGAGAAGAAAGGAGAGGAGAGAGATGCCAGCCACTGCCCAAGGAGCAGCAAGATGCCAGCAGAACGGTAACATCATGGCAATATGGCAAAGCATAGATTAACATAAATTGATTAATTTAAGATGAAAGAGCTAGCTAGCAAGAAGCTGAAACCATAGGCCATACAGTTTGTAAATAATGTAAATGTAAGCTTCTATGTATTTACTGGTGACCAAGCAACTGTGAGATGCAGATGGAAGAGATTTGTCCCAACCATGGGGCTGGGTAGGAATGGAGAAATTTATGGCTACAACTCTCCATTTGCTCCATTTCACAGAGACCAGGTTTCTAGATAACAAGAGTGTCACAAATTTTGCAAACCTGATTTAAAAGGTGAGAGGACAACAGTTAAAGCCATTAAGACCACCCTAGATAAAAGTCACCATTTAGATTTAAATTTAACTGTTAATCCTGTGTTATTGTTTATTTTTATATCCAGATATTAATTTAGTCACCAGGAGACTGAATTATGTGCATGCTTCCTCTGAGATGGTAACAGAATCTAGTCTCAAACATTTTAGAAGAATATTAGTTTAGTAACAAGTTGGTACAGTGTTCTGTTTTCTCAAAATATTTTCCTAAGTTGAGTGACAAGGTTTTAAATGCTTGATGCACTGGGTAACGTAGAACAAGTAGACAATAACATCCTTCCTCTGACCTATATAAACCCACAATAGAATTTTAGATGCACACATGTTCTCATGTTATTATCTGGATTAATTGACTTATAGTTTTACAAGAAAAAATGAATACTCTTTGAACTATTATGCCAAATAAATATTTTATAATTTAATTTTGTTCAGTAAATGGATCCTAAGAATCACTGACTCATCTTTGCACATACATCTATCTTGGCCTAATATCTCTCAACACAAAGAAGGAGAGGAAGTGGCACACTGGGTCTCTGTTGGTACAAGAAGGATGGTCAGCAGATTCGACTTGGAGAGCTCATGATATAACAAGAGTGTTCTATCCATAAGCTGTAAAGCTACATATCAGATAACGGTTTGCAGGTAAACCAGACTGTAGAAATTTTGTCAATCAGACATTAAATGTAGATGCTGAAACACTGAACAAAAGTGAACTCTTTGCCCAATGAAAGGAAGGCACACAAGTGCATTTTTCCCTACACTGACATAATGCTTTAAAAACAACAATTATGCTCTTCATAAGTGCTGCACTCTATGACAAATCCACTGCTGTCCTTGGATACACTGCTTTTCATTTTATTGAGTATTTTTAAACCAAAAGGCTTATTTTGCTGTTTTCTGTCACTTTTCTGTACAAGCCACTATTTCTAATGTTGATCTAATTCCATTTTCAACTCTCCATTCATTCTTCCCACATAATTAAACATTACATCTTCATAGCATATACACATATAGTTATCATGTTAAAATTACAGTTTAAATGATTTTACTAATTAAGAAAATATTTTAACTGAAGAACAGAGATTTGGCATTTCATGTAGTTGATCTGCAAATCTGTTCTGGTCCTTGTGGTGTCTAGCTGTGGTTTCATGTCAGCAGTGAGTTTTTCTCACCTCAAATTACATGTGAATGGATTTTAAGTTGTAGTTTAACATGTTGTTAAAACAAATGATTTCCTACCTAAAATTAGATCTGTTGTTGGTTGTTCTTTACTTTTTACTCTTTGCCTCTTTTGGCTCTTTTGGGGGACCCACCACTCAGCTCCCAAATATATACATGGAGGCTTATTCATTCTTATAAATGCCTGGCCTTAGTTTGGCTTGTTTCTAGCCAGCTTTTCTTAAATTATTCCATATACCTTTTGCCTTTGAGATTTTTCCTTTTCTTACTTCTGTAATCTTACTTTCGGTCTTACTTGTGGTTGGCTGTGTGGCTGGGTGGCTGGTGCCTTCTTTTCTCATTCCTTCTGTCACTCCTTCTCTTCTCCCAGATTCCTCCTTCTATTGATTCTCTCCACCTGCCAGCCCCACCCATTCTTTCTTCTGCCTCACTGTTGGCTGTTCAGTTCTTTATTAAATTGATCAATTTAGACAGACAAACTAACACAGATGCACAGAGTTAAACAAATGCAACATAAAAGAATGCAACATATCTTTGCATCCCAAATGTTCCACAGTGTAAACAAATATAGCACATCTTAAAATAATATTCTACAACATAAATCTATATTTTTTAGTCCTAAGAACAGAAACACAGCCTTTTGCCTACTAGGTAAGCTGTCTATCACAAAGCTACATAACCAGTGTCATGAGCAAATACCTATATTTAAAAAACAAAAAACTGCTTATCTCTTCTATCAAATACATGCCAATACCTGGCTAGGAAAGCAGGTGGAAATGCCCTGTCTTCACCATTCGAAGTTATTGCATGTTGAACTAATTCTTTTGAAAAATATAGGCATAATTGTTTTCCATATCATTGGAAGAATTTCTAGTGATTTCAAACCTACTCTATAAGGAAAATGCTTTGTTCTGTTTTATTCCTGTGACTTTAGAGACCCCATGGCCACTTTCTTGAGGTTGTTTCTGAGCCAGTGGTTTAGCTGTTTGGGTGGACTGACATTTTTCTAGAGACTGGGAAGGACGGACAGGAAAACTGATTCAGATTTACATTGATGCTGCCACCCTAGTTTCTTCTAGTTTTTAGAGAAGTAATCATTGACTTAACCTGAAGTCTAAGCCTCAGCAAAGTATGTCTCACCAAGTCCCTCCTGGACAAACAGGAAATTCACAAGACTATGTCTGCAGCTCTTCCCTGTGTGCAAAAGCTGTAAGAGAAAAGACAAGAAAAGCACATGGAAAGTTGACCATTCAGCTGCTTCCGTAGGAGACAGTTTCAACCTTCTTCAGTTCTGTTCCTCTTTGTGGTTCTTATCATTTACAGTGATCAGAAGGTGAAAATGACCTCAGTTCTTGCAGAGTGCTCCTGAACTGTGAGTCTCCTCACTTCACCTTAGCTATCCCAAAGAAGTCTAAAATCTATCCTAACTCAGATGTCCAATAATTTATCACACCACAATGTGGGGCCTCATTTATTTTCATTAATGAGATAGTTAATTTTTTCAGTGGAATGGTAACCAATGAAAAAGCATTTTTTTTTCTGAATAGATTGCTGAAATATGATGAACACACCAAATCAGTTTGCTTACGAATTTATAACATACAATAAAATTTAAAAACTGGATTAAAAAAGGATGTTTCATCAAATTGCCTTTCTCAGTCATCAAATTAAGGTCAGAGGAACATAAACTCCATTTCTGTCTGTTACCAGTGTGCAGTAAGTCCCTCCCTAGACAGTCAACTATATTGGTGCAGTGACACCAGCAATGTTCCCAGACCCCAGCATCTACAGAAACGTAGTTATGAAAGCAGATGCAGAAGCAGATAGGTGGCAGTTTTTTCTCATTGCAGAACACTTTTCAAAGAAAGGTATACTTGTGAATGGGAAGTCCTGGCATTCACTGGCACTCTTTGTCCTTAGGGTGACAACAGACTTCGAGGTCCCATTAAGTAGTTCTAGTTTTAGCAGCAATATTATTTCTTGATCTGCTAATCTTTTTAAAAATTTTTAATAGCTACAAAATGTCTTTTCTTCTTACTGCCCAGAAGCCCCAAAATTCTGACGAAATGCTGCCTCTAGCTCCTTCTGGGTGGCAGAGAGGTGTGAAAACACAGATTCAGTCCACCCCCGCTTCCTCTGCCTTCTGGTGCTTAATTAGGTGCTTATCCTAACACCTTAAAACATACTCTCTGTATATGGCATAATTCCCAAACTCGTATTTTCTTTTAATCATAGTTTCTCCAACTTCTCAAAAGTTCTCCATTAATAAGGCTGTGCAATCAGCCTTCTCAGTATGAACATACCTGAGCTTTCCCTCCATTCAGAAAAGAAAATAGCCTGTACTATTTCTTGTATGGTTTGGTATTTTCCATGACATTGACAGACTTTGCTCATGGCATTTGCCTAATCATTAATCAGATTTTTGCCTTCCATTTTTAATCATTCTAATTGTATTATTTGCATACATTCTAAAAAAAGTTTGTTGTGGTATGAAGTTTCCCCCACAGGCTCTGGTAACTAAACACTTCATCTTGAACCCCAGCTAAGGGGACTGTTTAGTGGGTTGTGAAGCCTTTATAAGACAGGAATTAGCAGGAGGAAGTGGATTACTGGCAGGATAGGGGAAGGTTGATCTCCTGACTACATTTAGGTTCGCTCTGTGCTCTCAGATCACTGAGCTATGAATAAAGTGTGGTGCAACCTCCTGCCCCAAGCACAGTCTTACCTCTTGAGCGTCCATTCCTGTCTTAGAGTGCTGGGCTACATATTCGGAGCCATGACCATATAATCCTTCCCTTCCTTCAGTTGTTTCTGTCAGCCACTCTTTCACAGTGACAAGAAAAATAACGAATACAGAATTCGTTTTGGGGTTATTGTTTTGGTAAATCTGCCTGTTTTATAATCCTTCAGAACCGGTTACTGGGAACAATGTGGAAAAGTGGGCAAGTATGAAGAAGCCATAGAGGCCATCAGCAGAGCTTAGTGGGCAGTTCTGTTTAGAGTTCAAAAATCAGAGTGCTGATATAAATGTAGACAATGAAGGCTGAACTCAGGACAATTGAGAAGGAAACAAGAACTCTATTAAGAACTGGCCTAGAGGACATTCATGTTACAGTCTGTCCAGGAATCTGGCTACATTTGGCTCAGGTCCTGAAATTTTAGTGAGTCTGGATTCAAAATTAATTCATTATTTGGTTAGTAGAGGGCATTTCAATACAGCATAATACCAAGCATGTGGAATGATTACTGATAACTGCCTTTAGCCAGATTTGCGGTAGTAAGATGTGGAAATCTACAGTTTAAATATAATGGGTGCTTTTTACACAATTAAAGTTGCAAACAAGACCAGTGAGGACAAAGTAGTTGTCATATCATGGTGTTAATATCATTAAAGAAAAACATTTATGGAAGGACAATATTAAAGTACCTAGAGAGCAAACCTCACACAGTCAAATCTCCATGGCATAAAACTGAAAATTTGAAAGAGTCATCCTTGAAAAGATATATCCTCCAGGGCACGCTACTCACATACAACGACAACGAATGACTTTTGCTCCTGCTGAGCCGTGAAGGGACTCAGAACGTTTCACAGCATGGTCCAAGAGTGCAAGGTTTCCTTTCCTATGGCAAAAGAATTTGTATTGCCTGCATGATTCTGGATTCCCAGGCATGAAGAAAGCAAGTTACAGGGTTGGAGGGGCTTGATCAGAAGTTAAAACTAAAACAGACAGTTAGTAGAGAAAACTTGTACATGGTGGGATTTCCTGAAAAGAGATCACAAGGGACTGGCTGCTAAAACAGTAAAGGTTGGTCTTAGCTCCAGTGGAGACCCTAAAATGGAGGAAACTCCAGGAGCATGGGACACTTGCCTGCACTGAATAGAGCTGCCCAAAAGGAAAGGCCATATCTGCTACAAAATAGGAACGGAGCAAGCCACAGATTCTGTAGGAACAGAGCAAGCCAAGGATTCTGTAGAAACAGAGCAAGCCAAGGATTCTGTAGGAACAGATCAAGCCATGGATTATCTAGGAACGGAGCAAGCCAAGGATGCAGCAGTACAAATGATGCTACTGTGATTCTCAGATATTGAAAAATAAAGATGCAGGATTTGATGTTCAATCTACTTGGTTTGGATCTTGCTTTGGCCTGATCTTTCTTTGTTCTGCCCAATTCCTTTCCCTATAAAGGAAATGTTCACTCTTTGCTATTATAAACTAGAAACATGCAACTTGGTTTTATTGTACAAGGACTCAGATTGTTTGCCTCAAGTCTCCAGAAAAAATAGTGGACTTTATGTTTTTCTACAGTATTGTGCTTGTTAAATGGGGATTTTTGCATATAAGCTGAAAGCATGTGACCTTATGTGATAGCCAGGTCCCGATGTTATGGCTTGAATGTGAAGTGTCCCACATAGGCTCATGCATTTGATCTATTAGTCCCCAGCTGGGGAACTGGTTTGGACCACTTAAAAGCATTTAGAAGTGGTTAGCTAGCCTCAGGAAATGTGCTACCAATTGCTAGGACTTAAGGATCATAGCTTGGCATCTCTCCTGTTCTGCAATCCCATTGCTTCTTTGCCCATCAAGATTCGAACCAACTTCGCTGCAGGCTTCCATGACCAGTACAGGCACAGCTGCTTTAGCCACCATGGCTCCCTCCAGACCATAGTGAACTTTATCTCCTGAACTTCCAGTGCAAGTCGGTCTCTCCTCCCTTGAACTGTTTCTGCCAGACATTCTGTTCTAACAATGAGAAAAGTAACACAGAGGCCTACTTTGTATCACCTCCTCTATTAAAAACAGTGAATACTATATTTTTAAAAACAAAAACATAAAGCTCAGAAATTATTTGTGTTCCAATCTTATACATATTGAAAATGGAAATGTATTGAAACTATGTTTCTTTAATAGAACTCTACATGATAGTCTAGCATACCAAATACAGAAGAACTAAATGATTCTCCTCTAAGATATGTAACGGAACAGAGATGTCCATTGTGACACAGAGACAGAAGGCTGAAGGTTTTATTAAGAGCACTGTTTGTATCATAAAATGGTAGGAGGTGCTCGTCACATCTCCTCTACTCTGAAAAATGATCGACACAACCTACAGAAGGAAAGATTTGCTTTGGCTCACAGGTTCAGAAGGTTTCATTAATGGTCATTTGGCTCCACAGTTTGGGGCTTTGGTAAGGTAGAGCATTATGGGAATCTTTGGTGGGGGAAAACCTTCTGCCTCCTGACAGTGACGAGCAGAGACAGAGTAAGAGAGGGGAAGGCTAGGCGAGATAAGAGAAGAGGTGGAAGAGATCAAGTACTTCATATGTCCTTCCCATATGCACCTAACCTTCCTCTGTCTAGACTAGCCCATCCTCTAAGATTCTGCTCTTCCCCAGACATATCACCAGTTCAGGAATAAGCCTTCAGCATGTAAACCTATAGGGGACATTCCAGATTGAAACCAGAACAGTGAAGAAGCAAATCATCCCTTTGTTTGTGGTTTATGTGAACTAAAGGGCTCCACAAAACAGCTAGTAAAATTCATAAGTCTGGCCAGGTAGTGGTGGCACACACCTTTAATCCCAGCACTTGGTAAGCAGTGACAGGCATATCTCTGTGAGTTCAAGGCCACAAAGTGAGTTCCAGGACAAAAAGAAAAAAAAAAGAAAAGAAAAAGGAAAAAAAATTCATAAATCTGGTAAATTTATGAGATGAAATCAACATGCAAAAATTAGTGTTTTTATACACCAATAACTACCATGTAAAAAGTGAAATCATAAAAGTAATCCTACATGTAGTAACTCCAGAAACAACAAAAACAAACAATTCTAAAACCAGAGGAGTAAATTTAACCGGAGAGGTAAAGAGTTACTACAATGAAAATCAAAATGTACTAATGAACAGAACTGAGGAACATTTGCACACGACAAACTTTAATATTTTATATTGAAAGAATTTGTACAGTTAAAGTATGCACGCCACCTGAAATAATTATGATTCAATACACTCTTCATGAAATTACCAGTGACATTCTCTACAGAACTAGAAAAATATCAACCCAAAATTTCATGAAAGCACACACACACACACACACACACACACAAAATCCCTGAAGTAGCTTAAGTAATCCTGAACAAAACAAGCAAACCTGAAGACCTTAGAATTAATGCTCTCAAAACATTCTATAAAGCTACAACAACCAAAAGAGGGTGGTGCTTCCGTGAGAACCCAGAGCCGGGACAGAATGGAGATCTCTTGTGTCAGATTACATTAGAATATCTTTTGGATGTACTGGTGTTCTGGAAACTGCTATCTGAATAGCTTACCTGAGCTTCATACAATAAATAAATAAATCAGAATTTCTAAGATTCTAAACGTATCTGTCACATTGCACAACATATTTATGTAAAATTGTATTTTCAGCAATAATTATAAAATCAGAATTTCCATTACCTCTGAAAAATGTTTATGTTGATCTATATCTACAAGGACAAATATTCAGCCAAGATTTAATTTTTCATGTGAAAATAAACAAGCAATTCATGTCATTAGCCTTCAAATTTGCTCTCATATTTAATGCACTGTAACTTGTATGTACATCAGAGAAGTATTATGAAATAAATTTATGACTTATTGTTAGTAAATGTTGGGTTTGGAGGCCTATTTTATATAACTATACAGCTATGTTGTCAAAAATGGGGAGGGCAAAAATGGCTGTGAGTGTAAATAATGGAAGAAATGTTATTGATATTATCTAAGGAAATAAAAATTCAGTGAAAAAGTTTCAATTAAATTTTGAAAAACAAGAGCCAGGAATGCTGGTGCACATTTTCAATAACAAAATTCAGCAGACATATACATAAGGATCTCAAGTTTGAAGCCGGTCTGAACTGCATAACAAGACCCTGTCTCATAAACAGCAAACTAGAGTAAAACAAAACAAAAGGCAAATGAGAAAAAATATTTCTTATAAGAAGAAATATAAGTAGCCAAGAAAATGTGGAAAATGGCTTACTGTTATCATCTATGAACTACATTCACATCAAAACCTCAGTGAGATATTACTAGTAAGACCAAGTTATTCAATATATAATAATAAATGCTGTGAACCTATTGACAAAGAGACACCTTACCGAATGCTGATGGCATTTTAAGTTAATATAACCATGATGGAGAATATAGAGGTTGCTTAAAAACTCTAAGTACAGGTCTGCTGTTTTATCCAGCTATCCTGTTTTTGAGGGAAATGAAATTAACATAGCAAAGACATGTTTGCCTTTACATAAGTATTGTAACAATATTCACTGCAGCAGTGATACGGAATCAGACTGTGTGCCCATCAGTTAGTGACTATATGATAACATATGTTATATATATACACAATGGAATGTTACTCAGTCATGCACAGGATGTAAACTGGATGGAACTGGCAAATGATATATTGTACAATCTAAGCCAGACAGAGAAATGCAAACAAACAAACACAGTCTCTTCTTTATGAGAACCTAAGGTCTTGTATAATAGTAATTACCAGAGAATGGGACAGTAAACCCTAGAGGAGTCAAGAGAGGGATTAACTGGTGCCGAATCCAGCACAAAGGATCAACCGTAATATTCTGCAGCCATGTGCAGTGAGTTGAGTGTCCTGTGACTTAGTTCATGTTGTGGAGAGTGCTGGAAGGCAAGGGCTCTGAGGTTCCAAATAGGAAGAAATGGTAAGGAGAAGAAATACAGAGGAGAGGAGGAAGGGTTCAACACTGAAGAATTCCAGTGGAGAACATGAAAGTTGTATCCATGTGGTAAATATCATAGTGTTCCCCATAAACATGAGCAATTACTACATGTTATTTACAAGTAATAATTAAAAAGCACCAATAAACAAAAGGGATATGTATGTTCTCATCAAATTGATCATATGGAAGAAAAGATGTATCATCTTATAATGGTTTTCATCACACATTGAAATAATAAATTGATGAAGTCAAAATGCCTCATTGTATACTTTTCAGCCATTTACAAGTAATTGATAAATAAATCAATTTAGCTACCAGAAAATAAATTATAAATGCTTGCTAGTGCTTCCAAAATATACCCATAGGCTAATTTATAAATGTGTATGAATTATATGTTTGAAACTTTCTGCTTGGAAAATATTTTCAAGAATATTATGTTTTATGATATATGAGGCAGAAATGCATCCTATATCTGCTCTTCTGGAATTTTGGAGACTGGCATTAATATATGAAAACAGAAAAGAAAAGATAGGTATCTGGACTTTCTGACCTTGTTTGTCACACATTTTATCTGGAGTCAGAGGCTCATTTATGTCACCATGGATTTATTTTACAAGTTTGGACTTGCAAATATGTGGCAGATTTTGAATGTCTTGCACAGTTTTTGGAAGGCAACCATTATAAGGAATACACTGACCTTTTCCTGTTTATTTTCATTGGTTAATGACAGCACCTTTACAGCCCAGTCAAACTGTAAACAAGAGGAGGAACTGAATACATAAAGGTCAGGGAACTTTAGAGACAAAATTTATGAAACACCATACCTATACTGTGAATAACAAAATGACACTCTTGTTTTTTAAATATGTATGCAAAGTTGGAAATTTTTAGAATTAACCCAAAACATAAATCATCAAATATTTTAATTTATTGAAAATAAAATGTATGTGATATTTCATAAAAAGATGCATTTCTTCACTGAGTATCTCTCAAGTTATTATTTTAAAGGTTAATAGCATTGGCTTTATATAGAGCTGTGATATGTTACTAGAAAACCTGTGATATTTAGGGACGTGTCTGGTGTTTTTTTATTATTATTATTCCTAGTACAGGCATGACCTAATAAATAGTAAACAGTAAATATTCGTTTAACTACATTGACATCTCAATGGTACACTCAAATAAACAGTAAAAATAAGCTTCCAGGAAAGGTAGTTGCATACTATTTAAAATAGTTTGCAAGAATTAACAGCTCCTACATGACACTGTGGAAAACATGGGTAGTTCTTGCTTTAGAATTATAGTTTTGAGATCCAATTGGGGAAAAAATCAGATAACTGAAGAAATTCGATATTACAACTACTAGGAACAATTAATCATGATACCCAGTAGCATCCCACAGTACAAACCTTTCGGAAAGGCCCCATCTATCTAAAATTACAGTGCCTCACTTGCTTTACAGAAAACAAGTAAAAAGGAGATAAAAGAAATTATAAGCTAGAATTTCATTGTTAATAGAAGCCTGAGAATTAAGGAGAAGTAGAGACCACAAAGCAGCCACCATGCTTAACAAGTGTAAACAGGGAGGTAAAAACTGAATGGCTTGGCATGTCTTAATCTATAGAATTTGAAGGGGCTGACCTCAATGTCACTCCAGGCTGTAATATGTAGACTCTAAAAGGGATGACCTAGGTGTACACAATTTCTTCATTGTACTAGGCACAAGAGTGGTTGGTGGTAAGGAAAAACCAAACTGCTGTACTTACCTACTCAGGTCTGCAAGGATTTAAAAAATAGAGACCATGATTCTGTCCATTAATAAGGAAAATAATTTAGACTCTCTCTTTATCTGAATAATGTCTGGCTGTGGGTCTCTGCATTTGTTCCCATTGCTTAAGGAAGCCTATCTGATGATGACTGGACAAGGCACTGATATATTAGTATACCAGAATATCATTAGAAATCATTTAACTGATTTTTTTTCCTGACGCGTTTGGTTCTACCCTAGGTCTCTGGGCTATCCAGTCTCAGATTTTTGGCCACTGAAGAAGCATAGGGCATGGGCTCCTTCTTGTGGAGTGGGCCTCCCCTTGGAGATCAGGGAACCCTGTGGAAGAAGGGGAGGAAAGACTGCAAGAGTCAGAGGGAATGGAGAACACGAGGAGAACATGGCCCACTGAATCAACTGAGCAGGCTTCAATGGGGGCTCATAGAGATGGAAGCAGCAAGCACAGGGCCTGGAGGAGTCTGTACCAGGCCCTCTGCACATGTGTGATGACTGTTAGCTTGGTGTTCTTGTGATGCCCCTAACAGTGGGAGTGGTTATAGATCTGGATCTTTTCCTGGCTTTTGAGACTCTTTTCCTCTTCTTGGATTGTCCAGCCTCAATATGAGGGCTTTCAACTTGTCTTATTGTATCTTGTTTTGCACTGTTTGGCTGTTGTCTCTTGGAGTTCTGCTCTTTTCTGAAGAGAAGACAAAGGAGGAGTGGGTCTTGGAGAGAGGGGGGTGGGGGTGGCTAGGAGTGGAGGGAGGTGATACTGTGGTTGGAATGTATTGTATAAGAGAAGAATCTGTTTTCGATAAAGGGAAACGACATCAACACAGAATAGGGAAGTGGCTAAGATCATGGATGATGTAGTGGAGACAGGACTCTGAGGGCTTTGGACCCACCTAACTATGCCCAATGTCATGTGATCTCCTACCCTAGAGTGTGGGTAGTGCACAATTCACTAGAGTAACACAATGTTACATTCATGATTACCCTGCCTCGACAATGAAAACTGCTGCTGTGATTTGGGTATTGTTTACAGGAGTCCCTTCAGGCATCATGTGGTGAGAATAAATCTCCACTGTGGCATGTTAAGGGGGTAATAATTAATCTGATTATGGTATCATAGGTGAGTATTTTAGAATGTGCTCTGGATTAAAATTATCTGGGTGGAGTTTCTATGACTGAATCTTGGTGGCATTATAATGAGAGAAACACCAGAAAAATCATGAGTACTCCTTGTGCTTGCTGTGTAACGCTCTGTGCTGTGCCAGACTGTGCCAGTGTGGTGGTTTGAATAAGTATGTCCCCATAGACTCATGTGTTTGAAAGCTCCCATAAGGAGTGACACTATTAGGAGGTGTGGCCTTGTTGGAGTAGGTGTGTCCCTGTTGAAGTGTGTCACTGGGGGCAGGCTTTGAGGTCTCCTATGCTCAAGCCATGCCCAGTGTGGCATTCAGTCTGCTTCTGCTGCCTGTGGATCAAATTGTAGAACTCTCAGCTCTTTCTGCAGCACCATGTCTGCCTGCATACCACCATGTCCTACCATGGCGATAATGGACTAAACCTCTGAAACTGTGAGCCAGCCCCAATTAAATGTTTTCCTTTGTAAGATTTACCATGGTCATGGTGTCTCTTCATAGCAATAGAAACCATAACAAAGACAGCCAGTATGTCTTAGTTAATGTCTGTTGCTATGATAAAACACCATGACTACAGGCAACTTAAAGGAGAGAGAGTTATGTTGGCTTCTGATTCAGAGGGATAAGAGTCACTCATGGAAGAGTAGAGGCATGATAGCAGGTAGCAGATATGCCATCAGGGACAGAAGAGATAACATCTTTAACTTCAAACATGAGGCAGAGATGGCAGACAGAAAGTAGGGCAAGATTATATAGTATCATAGCTGTCCCTTAGTGAAGTGTTTCTGTGGTGGTATTGTGTTCCCCAAAATATTGTGCACCCAAAAAAAAACTTATCTGGGGTCAGAGACAGAACAGCCACTAGATACAAAGGCTAGAAAATGGTGGCACTCACACCTTTAATCCTAGCACTCCAGAGGTAGAAATCCCTCTGGATCTCTGTGAGTTCAAGGCCACATTGGAAATGGCCAGGTATGGTGACACAGGCCTTTAATCCCAGAAAACAAGCCTTTAATCCCAGGGAGTGATGGTAGAAAGGAAAGATATATAAGACGTGAAGACCAGAAACTAGAAGCATTTGGCTGGTTAAGCATTCAGGCTTTCTAGCAGCACAGTTCAGCTGAGACCCATTGAGGACTCAGAGGCCTCCAGTCTGAGGAAACAAGATCAGCTGAGAAGTTTGCCAGGTGAGGTTAGCTGTGGCTTGTTCTGGTTCTCTGATCTTCCATTTTACCCCAATACCTGGCTCAGGTTTGATTTTATTAATAAGACCTTCTAAGATTCTGCTACATGTTTCCTCAAACAAGGCCACAGCTCCTAAACCTCCCCAAATCCTGTATTCTAGGACCTGAGCCAGGAGACGCCCTCTGCATGGCTATATGTAGTGCTGGCCGTCCTCTGTCTTCAGGGTATGATATGGAAGAGGAGAGAGAGAGATGGTTTCATGTGACTTAAAATCAATCTGTTATATTTAAAGCAGTTTAGAAGGATGCCTTTCCATATACCTTCAAGTCAAAAGAATTAATCAGTTGGCCTTATTTTTTCTCCCTAAGGCTTAGATGAATCAACTACACAGAGATGAAAGAACTGTTGACTGAGAAAGACTTATTGTAAAGGACGGAGTGGTTGCCCACTTCTAGGAAAGCCTGAGTGAGGAGCTCAACATAGGTATGCTACTGAATACCGGGAGGAGTTATGGCAAGCTAAGGTGAAGGCATGGTCTGGGACAAAAGTACATAGTTTCCCAGCTGCCTCCGGGTGTATACAAAAAGATTATAGCACTGTTCTAAAACTAAAATGTTAGCCAGACATGGTCAATCATGTGTGTACCCAGCACTTAGAAGGTAAAGGCAGGAGGACCAGGAGTTCAAGGGCAGCTTTGGTTACAGAGTGAGTTCAAGGCTAACTCAGGGTCCATGAGTTCCAGTCAAACAAAGAAACAAACAAAATGCCCCCCACATACACAAAATATGGTGTGAAATATATGGGGTGAAAAAAATCAGTGACTTTTGTATACCAAATAGGTCGTCAGGGTTGTTGTTGTTGTTGTTATTGCTAAATTTCTCTACAAATACAACTTAATAGATTT
This sequence comes from Peromyscus nudipes, assembly GCA_902168325.1. Lineage (NCBI taxonomy): Eukaryota > Metazoa > Chordata > Mammalia > Rodentia > Cricetidae > Peromyscus > Peromyscus nudipes. The sequence goes on along the minus strand of CABHPH010157394.1, from coordinate 20,821 downwards.
TACTGAATAGTATTCAGGAACCAGCATCATGTGGTATGCATGTGTACATGCATCTGTGTGTGTGTGTGTGTGTGTGTGTGTGTGTGTGTGTGTGTCGTAAGTGTTTAGTAGATTAAAGACTAACATTCTTCAATGAACAGGGCACAGTTAGACAGCTACATTTGAGACTTTGACTTAGAACAACATATTTCAGAATGGGACAATCATCTAAAAGATCACATGTCCAGTACAGGGAAGTGGAAAAAAATGCTAGATAAATGTCAATAAAAGCACTTTGATAGATATTTAAAATGTAAATGCATAAAGATTTTATTAAATCATGGATTTTCTCCATTGTCTAATTTGTAATAAAAGTGAATCATTTATATATAATATAATACATGCAATGATTATTTGCTAGTGCTAGAGACTGAACCCAGGTAATTACACACACTGAACCGTATATCCTGCCCTACTTTTGTATTTTAAAGAAACTGAACATGCCAAAACCTCCTGTTAATCAGCATGCACCAGGCCAGGAGACCTGGGGTGATATAGTCTCTCTCGTTTGCACTGTGATAGCAGGACGCCCGGAATCCCCTCATGACTTCCTAGGTACACCCGCCAAAGCTAGTTTTCCTCTGATATTTGCTGTCTTTTAAAGCCAATTGAATACTAACTTAGAGCTTCTCTGTTTGTCCCTGACTCCCCTGGGGATTTTGACAATAGATGCTGATAACTGCCGGCTGTCAGTCATTCCCATATGGTTCTCGGGTTTGTTTGTTGACTCCCCTCCATTAACCTCAGAGCTAGAGGCCTAAGTAAATTATTCCCTCAGCGCACGTTAGAGACAGGTTCAGAGGACTGCACCTGATGGTGTGACCAGACCCACCGGTGTCATTACACATTTCTCTTTGAGGAAACCGCTAAAGGTCATGTATGACACATTTGAGTTACCTTCGGCCAGCTGTTGGCATATACTTTACTCTCGGTACTCTTCAGGCAAAGGGCAGAGAGTCCTAAGTGCCAGGCCAGGCTGGCATGTATTAGGAATACCCTATCTCCAATGAAAAACAGGAAAAACAAGAGTAGATCGCAATTCACTTTCAAGAAACTGAAAACTTAAGCAACCTAATTTAGAAAAAATAAACAGATAATGGTGTCGAACTGCTGATCCAAAACAAAATGAAAGTGAAGCAAGCAAAGAAGCAAGAAAAAAATGTTTTAACAAAAACTATGGAAACTAAACAATGAAACGATATTTTCAACACGCTGAGGAGAAAATTATGCCAACATAAAACTCTCTAGCCAGTGAAATTATCCAGAACGAGAAGCACAATAAAATATATTTAGAGAGATAATGATCCAGTAAACATCCGAGAAGAAGAATGGAAACACAAAGAACAGAAAAGAAAGCCTCTGACAAGCTAACGTATTCCAGACCGAGGCTCAAAATTACAGGAAGCAATTGATTTCACTGGAAAAACGGTTGTTAACTATTACTCCCGGAAACTTGAAAACACTAAATTAACCCTGTATCCATTATAGAAGCTGGTTCCACGATTAACACATCATATACGCACGCACACATGCGGCGGGGAAGGGAGAGGGGGAGAAAGATTTTCAAACGTGGTGAATTATCTGGTTAGTTTTCCCAAAATGTAAGCAATGACTACTACTATTCATATACAGTGTTTTCAGGAAATAGATACACCCACAGACATCTATTTTGCAAGGTTCTCACAGCAACAGCGTTTATATGCAGATTCTCACATAGTACGATTTTAAACCAACAGGAAGCCAGAAACATAATTTGTTTCATTAATAGAGCAGAAAAAGGCTTATCAAAAACCAAGTATGTACTGAGGTCTTCAGGACGTGATTGCATTTATTTCTGGGGCTGAGGATCAAAACTAGGCCCTGGCGCGGTAACCAGCATTTTAAGCACCTCCTTTATAAGAACTCAGTGCTACTGACGAGGACTCAACGTAACACTTCCATTTTAACTTTGCTACTTCTAAAAGGGTCCTATTCCAAATGACATCACATTCTGAAATATTGTAAGCTAGGGTTTCAGTATGTGTTTCAGGAAAACACAATTCAGCCTAACAAACATATACTTCCACTGGGCAGGGTGTGCGGGGGAAGGTGTGGGGGGCAAATACTGTATCCAAGCAAGAAAAAAAAAAGAGAATTCTCATGTGTCTTTCAGAGGCCTGAAGTAAGTCTTAAAGGTAGAAATTGCTTTCCTACGAAAATGTTAGTATGGCCTGCCTGAGACATAAGTAAACAAACTCACACATACACACACACATATATAAAACAATGTCTTTATATATTGTTATAAATAATATACATAAAAATATTTGTGTGTGTCTTAAGCCATACTAATATTATATATTTTTATGTATGTATATTTGTGTATGTGTGTGTGTGTTGTGTGTGTGTGTGTGTGTGTGTGTGTGTGTATTACTTCAGGGAGGCAGAGGGTGGTAAAGAAAAAATTAAAATAACATTTTTTTAATTTAAAGCTATAAGTGACACCTGAGAAGTTTCAGTTTTATCTTTTGAAGGGAGTATGTAGTGACTGCAAGCTTAAATTATTTGTTTAAGTGTACTCATTTAAGTAATAAGTAACAGAATTTGTCTTAAAATCGTAAACCTTCCTAGCTTCTCCACAAGACAACTGAAGAGTCATATTTTGTACATTTTTCTCAAGTTATTTCTAGAACATTTCTCTTCATTTCATGTGTGATGATTCACAATTTTACAGGTTAGCTGAAGAAGGTAGATTAAGGCCTCTCGTGGTAAAGGTGGACATGAGAACGTTTGGGAAGTCACAGGGTTGCTACCATCTGGAGTGTTTGAGGTGTCATTCTAAACGGGTTGCACTGAGCTCCTCTAGAGTCAATCTAGAATGCTTTGAAACTTTAGGGGACTCTTTCATTACAGCGGAGCACCCGAGGATGTGTTCTCTACAGCTGGCCAGTGAAGCAAATCTGGAATAGTTGCCCAAATCAGACTTTAAATAAGTTTTCAATACTTCATTGAAAACAGTTCTTTCAAAAGGATGATGGGAATTTGATGAATTAAAATTTCTAAACAGGGACCACTTGTATGGCAATATATCATGATTAAAGTCTTCCTTCTTCCTCCCTTTATTCAGTCATTTCTTTTTCTTTCTTTCTTTCTTTCTTTCTTTCTTTCTTTCTTTCTTATTTATTTATTTAATGTCATATGATAAAGGCTATATGATGGAGATGAAAAGACAGCAATTGCAACACATAGAGCCGGGTGACATGGATCTCATAGTCCTGCTAAAAATATAGTAGCACTTTGTGTTAATAAAAAGAAATGGCTAGGGGAAAACCCCAAGTTAATAAAGGAGGAGCATGATACCCTGCATCCGGTGTAAGAGCATTATGTTTTTGTTGGTGCAAATGTGTATTGCTATTACATTGAGTTCTCCCCATGGTAAAGGGTCCAAAATCATCAACTATCATATCCATGTACATATAAATTACTACTACTGGGTCTGGAGAAATAGCTTAGCTTTTAAGATCATTGGCTTCCAAAGGACCACAGTTCACTTTCCAACACCAATACCATAGCTCACAACCATCTGGAACTCCAGGCCCAAGGGATCCAACACCCTCTGTAGGCACCAGGCATTCATTTTCTGCATGGACATACATACAGACAAAACACTCATCTATAAAAAATAAATATATATTTTTTTAAATTAGTGCTGCCTATAATCATTAACTGGAAAATGAGAACATTGTTGTTGATATGGTCTCTGCTTTACTACAGAGATTATGGTTAATAGAAACTCAGTTTACCAAATGACTGTGTTTTAGAACATATTGCTCAGTTGTGTTTTCTCCATGGTTTTGGAAATTAAGTTAGATTCCTATAATATTAGGACCAAGAAGTGCAATGACTAGACAAATAGTTTAGCCTTTTCTCAATAGTAAATTATTAATAAGCACTTGCCATTGTACTTATGACAAACAGAATGAGTTCCTGAAGGCAATCCCAGGCTCAAGTCAAAACTGAAAATGGGAAGAAAGTGCAGTAATGCACATCCATTCAAAACAACAAAATCTTACCTCACCCCATGGGGTATTTGAACACTCTGCATGCTTACAGAGACATAGTTGGAGAGATTAAAGCTTTTAGCATCTTAAATAGAAATGACTCCCGAATGATAACCCAAACCATGAACAATACACATTTAATCAGCACCTGAGAGAGGCAAAATAATGAAACTGCTCAATATCTCATTATTCTTTCTTGGAAAGCTATTTAGTTTTAATTATAACCTAGCATGTATCAGCTGTAAGTTCTTATATGTAATCACTTCTGCCCAAGTATATTGCCGAGGTCCTGCATGCATGCACAGTATTGTTAGGTGTCTTTATGTCAATGGTTATGCAATAATGATTTTAAAAATTAGTAAATTAGCTTGAAAGTGAGAGTGAAGAAAAGAAGTCTTCCCTCTGGACAAAGAATAGGTGAATTCCTACCTCTTTACATTATGATCTGAGCAGTAAGATGTTTTGCTTTTAAAGAATTTGCCTTAACCATCAACTTGCTTCACCAAATATTTTACAGATCTTCGCCTTGCTTAAAATGTCCAGTTTCTCCTTCCCTGCTTCTTCCTTCTGTTGCTATCATGACACATCACTGCTTCCTCACAAACTGTTCCTTTGTCCCTATCACTGACGTCCTGGGGCTTCCTGGCTAACCCAGTCTATGTGCTTAAACAGAGGCTCTAACAGCTAAACCTGGAGGTGTCTTATGAAAAATCATGTATTCTTTTCAACGCATACTTTTCAGAAGCCTGGAGTGTTTTTTGCAAGAACCATTTGATAATTGATTAAAATTTGCCCTGAACATTCATCTTTTGGGGCCACTTTTTTTTCTTCTAAGTTCTGTATAAAGTAGTTTTCTCTTCCGTTTCTACTTCATTCCTGACATAGCCTGGGTTTGGGTTAGGACACAAATTCATAATTCACTCGTCCAATCCATTGTGGCACAGTGGTTTAGAAGAGGGGAGAGCCACATTTTGAGTTGGAGATGAAGATCAGATGTGGTAGTGGAAAACAGAGCTTTCATATGGGAATAAGATTACATGACTTCAGTGCAGCATTACAGCTTAGAGAGTACATTTAGTAAACCTTTTTAACTTCAGTGTTCTTTTTACAGAAATCACAAGACTTTTATAAATTGCCAGCCTGGATTGCATAAGCCAAATGCCAACAGAGCAGTGACCTTTCAGATTACTGGCACAGCAGACTCAGAGATCAGAGAGCTCTAACTTAAAGCAAACACTGACAAGAAACCATACAGAAATGACTTCTGTGTCTGGTCAACCTAACATAACATGACATACTGTAAAATGTGTTTGGCTTTTTAGGTGGAGTAGTCTATAAAGGTTTAACTGCTGTTAAAAATACAGAGCTGGAGAGTTGCAGTGTTTGGATTTATGGGTAAAATATTTTTTAAACTTGAAAGAGCAGCAAGAGGATACTTTGTTAAAGAATTTGTAAAAATGATTTTAATAATGTTAATGAGGACATAGACAGTGAAGCAGCATTGGGTTTGTAGAGGTGGAAGTAAGGTTGGAGGATTAGAGAAAGGGAAACTATGTTTCACACAAAATAAGTGAGCAGGTTCAATAAAGAGACTTTTATGGCTCATTTGAAACAGTCTATAGAGGTAAAAAAAATCAATCATGGGGAATTTGGATCAGAGTTCTAGTTTTTAAATGTGAGCTTCCATTGTTTTTCTACATAAAAAAATGAAAATATCAATATCTTTGAAACAAAATTATATTCATTTTTGGTATCTGACACACTCATCTCTATATACATATACTTGCATATATATGTATATATATGCACATACATATATTTTTAAACCTATGTGCACATAATATATTAAGACATATTATTAAACTTGAAAAACCTTTTTCTATATTCTCAGTTTCCTCACTGCAATTTTTCTATTAACATTTTGATGTTTGAACATTTTTATCATTTATATAAAATTACATATTTTCCTGTGTTTATGTTGGAATGGATGGATGAGATAATGTATAGGGACTAATGCCACCTTAACACATATTTGCTACTTATACTGCTATGTAAATGACGATGAAAGAAAAGGTAACTAGTTAGAGATTTTCCATTATGTAAAATGTTTTAAAACACATTGTTGTGCTCTTAGGTTTGGAGTTTATTTTTAGTGTGATTGATGTTTCTCTTTCATGGCACACGTACTATACATATGAGCCAGCCCAAGCTAGATTTCATTGCAACCATTTGACAGGCTCTTGCAAAGGTGGGATATTGCCAGACAGTAAAATGAAAATTGAGTCTATTGAGAGGTTAGTTCAGCAGCTGACAGTAGTGTGTTTGCCTTAGAGTCATCAGATATTCTACCCACCAACACATCCTGTAAGAGCCTCCTTAAAGAGCTTCCTAAACCAATTAAACACAAGCAGGAAGCATCAGTCATCAAAACGATGCTTTCCAGCTAATCAGTGACCTGCACAAGCTGCATGCTACTGGGAAACGAAGAACACTTCTTTTTTTTTCCCCCGACTTTGTCCTTACTCTGTTGTCTTCCCAATTTTATGGATGCGTGGTCATGCTCAGGGCCCTGTGAAGAAGTATGGGGCTTTAGAGTGGATAAATGCTTTCTCAAGCATTTTTATTCATAAGAATAAAATGAGTTTTAATAGGCTTAAGTGATTTGCCTAAGGCACACAATTAATGTGTGGCTGGCACTCAAAACCATGTCCTTTCTTCTGTTCTAATTGTTCTATAAATATGTATGTATTGATTGAATTTCTCCCCTCCCTAATGGGGAATAAGTTAAAATCTTAAAACATAATCATTTTAGCTTTGGGCAGGCAGCGATGGCAAAGCTAAAGCAGTTAGTCCTGTAGATGCTGGTTTACCCTCGTGTAATTCCCATCTTCCGAAGAAGATTGGTGCAGCAAGATCAAGTCAGACACTTACAGTGATAATAATGATAACGTTAAACACTCACCACTGGGACTTACACTGTGCTAAGAGTTTACAGCATACAACTCAAATAGTGCTCACAAAAGCAAGTAAAAAATTTATTCTGTTTTACAGAGGCAGAGAGCATAGGGTCAGAATAGTAATGGTGAATTTATTTGTGATTTTAAGTTTAAAAACATCCATACATCATGCCTTCCTTAGTACATGGAATGTATGATTGTGTGTGAATGAAATGGAGAGATTTGTTTTGGCAAACACGTATCCTCATAATATGGCTGATTTTTATACGTCACATAGAAATAAGCATCATTTTCATTCTACAGATTCACTTGTATTTCTTCAAATATACATGTGGTTTATTAACACAAGGAGGAAAGTCTGTCCTTGAGAGAAGGTGGGCTGATTTCCAAACGTTGGTTGAAGAGTAGGCTGTGTAAAGGTGCTTGTCCATGAAGGTGGTTCAAGGAGCCAAGGAGAGTAAAACCCACATCGTTCAGGGGTTGGAGAAAGACAAACAGGGAGGATAGACCCTCCGTGGAAGACCAAGAAAGGCATTCTTGCCCTGATGACCCTAAATACAAAACCAAAGTTTCCTTTCTCCTTTAAGAACAACAACAACAAAAAATAAACTGAATCATTTGAAACCATTTCAACAGTTCAGATTTTAATGAAAAAATTGTATAGAATTACTTAAAGAGTGCAATGGGAGCATCTCTCTCTGCTTATAGTAACAAATATGGAGAACATAAACATTTAAGAAATATATCTTCATTTTAAATGTTTATTTTAAACAAATTCTTAGAAATCTCCAGGGACATAGGAATAAGATTATTTAAAATCACTCCTTCTTTAAAGTACAGAGACAGTAATTTAGCAAAGTCACAATATTAAGCCTTTGGTTTCTTTTCTAATTTTAATTTCATCTTATAACATATTTTTAATGATTTCTTGGAATTAAGGCGTGTGTGTGTGTGCGTGTGTGTGTGTGCGCGCGCGCACGCGCACTTTCTAAGAACAATGCCTGCTTTTGCAGTGTAGATGATTAATCTTTCAAAATTCTTGTTACATAACATATGTTCAATTAATGACACAAGCTGGATAAGTGAACCAATTTTACCACCAATGAGAATAGAACCAGTTATTCTAGAACTTCATGACCACTGATGATTTCAGAAAAAAAAATTACTAAAGCTAATTTGATACAGAGGGCATTAATGACAGGATATACATAATGAAGTATTCCCAAAGAAGTAATAAAATTATTTATTAATATTATTATTAATTACCTATAATTATTCCCTAATACAAGTACTTCAGTTATGATGAGGAGAATATGGAAAGGTATATCCTGGCCTCATCTCTGAGAAATGTACCATTCATCAGATTTTATGACGTATGTAAAAGAATGTTGGTTCAATGCCAATTAATGGCACAGTGCTTTTTGTTGTTATTGTTTTTTTAAAGAAAAACACAGACATATATGTAGGATTAAAAGGAGATACTTGAACTTGAAAAGTAGATACACTGTTATGAGTTGTAGAAAAGGGAAGGGCATGTTTTTTGAGGAAAGGAAGTGAATAGCAGCAAGAAGAACAACACAGGTGTGTCTTCAAGAGAATAATGATGCACTGCTCCTAGATAGAATTTGGGTCTGAAAAACTGTTTAGAATCCTTTTAAAGTATATTAGTATATTCTAGGGGACCTTGACTGGCAGGCCACTATTTACCTTTTACTTTGCTCTCATTTCTAGATGTATATTGGTTTGTACCAGATGATTACAGACAGGCAATTTGCTTATGTAAATTTGAAAACTGTGAGGTGAATCTCAAGGAGACAAGACTGCTTCTTGAGAAATTTCTTATAAACCTTAATTCGAACAAATCAAGAAGGGCCATATTGTGAAACTGCCAAGCACCTCACCCTTTGTCTTTTTCCCCATGACTCATTTATCTGGAATGACTGTTTCTCCCTATATAGACACATGCTGAGAACCACTGATTTTATTTTTTGCTAAAGCACATGAAAGAGCTTTAAGGTTAAGAAATGATGTGGTAAACATCCTGATTTGGGGAAAATAATGCTGTCCTAGTGGGTTAGAGACAATGTCCCTTGCAATGGGGGATGAGGTAAGACAAAGTGTAATGAAATATGAATAAAGACATATAGTTTCATTGTAAGATAGAAAGGAGTAAGGTAATCTTCACATCCTGTCCCTGGTTAGAGACAAACTAGTGAATGCCACAAGGGCTGTAGATAACAAGAGTGTGATCTCTTGACAAGCTAGGGCACAGCCTGTTAGAAGTTCCCTGGAAGAAACTAAGGATATATGCTTTTAATGAAAATGTGCTTCTATGTGGTGGATTGTTTTTATCTCTCTAATTAAGTAGCTGATATAGATAATTTAAAGAGAGAAAGAATTATTTTTGCTCGTAATTTTTAGAAGTTCCCATCATGAAAGGAAAATATAGACGAGAACATCGTATCACGGAGGAGAGCAAATTAAGTAGAGACTTAATAGAGAGGATTAAGGACAAAGTACAGCTACCAAAGGCACATCCCCAGTGACCTACTTCTTCCAACTAGGTCCCACCATTTAACAGTTCTAGTTCTTGTAATCATCTATTTGGATTCAGAACCTATCAGTGGGTTAAAACACTCATTAGGTCAGAGTGCTGTGTGCTTTACTAGTATGTCATGCTTTTCTCAATCCAGTCAGGTTGATAATCACATTCCATCTCACAGATAGGAATGGGTATGTGTTGGCGTGTAAGAGTAGAAATAAGAAAATGAATTATTATTATTATTATTATTATTATTATTATTATTATTATTTTAGAAAATGATACAGATAAGATAGATCCTCCACACATAGGAAAGAGATACCAATCCTATCAGGAGAGGAGATTGCAGATCTGGGATTGTCTACCCAGTGAGATCCTGGACTTATTTGAATCACAATCATAGAAACAGAAATTTTATCTCCTACACGAAGACATAGAAAATAGGAGGATTACAAAGAAACAAAGGAAATGAAAACCTATACATTGTTGAAATATAATAGTTTATTTCTAAGGGCACCATTTTTCCAGTAGGTGGACCTGTTTATAAAGAATGTGTCAGAGAATTAAAAAAATTTTTTTAAAGTTTCCAAAAAATGTTGTCCAAGTGTGGATATGTGAATGTATTAAATTTCTCTTGGGACATAGCTAATGACCATACACTTAACAGTTCAAGGTAGCATCAATTTATTAGCTTGTACTCCAGCATTAGCACTGAGCTCAGATTTTCACATAGCTGAAATCAAATGACTGGCCACATTTGACTCAGTTTAGAAATTCTGAAGAATGAGCCATTATAGTCAGAAGTTTTCCTGTGTCCTGCCTGGTCCCTCAGCTGCTCAGACCCAAATAAACACACACAGACTAATAGTATTTTTAAACTATGGCCATGGCAGTCTTCTTGTTATCATATATATATATATATATATATATATATATGTATATATGTATATATATCATATATATATGTCTTGATGTCATATATGTATCATATATATATATATACACTCCCTTTGTTTCTGCTAACAATGGACAAGTCTTTCTCTATGCTGTTAATATGTGTTGCTCTGATTGGTTGATAAATAAAGCTGTTTGGCCAATGGTGAGTCAGAGTAGGGTTAGGCAGGACATTCTAACTTGCAGGGGTGGGGAGAGAAAGACAGAGCAGAGGAGACCTAGTTGCCACCATGAGAAGCAAGATGTAAAGATACTGGTAAGCAACAAGCCCTGTGGCAAAATATAGATTTATAGAAATGGATTAAGTTAAGATGTAAGAACTAGATATCAAGAAGCCTTCCATGGCCATAGTTTGAAAATAATATTAGTCTGTGTGTGTTTATTTGGGTCTGAGCAGGTATGGGACTTGGCAGGACACAGGAAAACTTCTAAGTACAAGCCCTTTCTAGGGAATCTAGACCATATGGGGAGAATTATAAGACCAGTAGAAACCCCCCCAGAAGGTCACTCCATTTTTAGTTCTTAGATGCCTCACATAGTCAGTTCTTTCCCATGAGACCCTTAACAGCCTTGATCAAAACCAGATCTCATACTTTTATACAATGTGATTTCCTGTATCCAACTTCCCAAACAATGATTCCAGCTTCTGTCTCTGCTAATGGCTAGAAAAACATCTCTTTTAAAACACCGATTTGATTCTGTTACTCTCATGCAGACAGTTCTGCTTTCCATAAACCCCAAAATAACTTATCAATGAGTTAGTACATTCACATAAGTCTTGAAAATGTAGTGTACCAGGTCTGAAAATGGTATCAGCTTCCCTGTTCTAGACACTAAAGAGGAAAGTCCTGGGATCCATTTCCAATTCTGCTCAGCACAGATAATTTTAAAGAAATTATAGCTCCATATAGTACTGTTTCTTAAAATTCGGAGTTCATTGTCTGAGATCTTTCCTTCACTAAAGTGAAAACAAAATATAGAAAACATCACAGCCAATTTTATAAATGTCCCATATTATTTTATCACTGACTATCCTCAAACACAGACCCGGAATGGAGTCATGTGAGGAGAACTCTGAGTGCTTGTGAGAACACTCCAAGAAAACAAGTTTTGTGACCGCAATTTCTTTAAAATATGGATTTATTCTTGGAATGTGTTTTCATGTTCCTCCCGGATGTAGTGAATAGGAGGGAGTTTACTTCATATTACTCATTATTGCTTGCTGCTGTAATTCAATTAAATGTTTATATGCCTCTATGGAAAAAAATTGCCACATAAGACTTGTCCTTGTGATTGTATCCAGCCTGAAATCGTGAGAACTTTACTCATGTGATTTCTCTTAACCCTCAGAGTATTGGTCTGAATAAAGTTGGCTATTGTGTGAGACTTTATTTATTGGCTCAATTCTCCCAGTTCCCACTTCATCTAAACTGATGATAACTATAAATCAACTATACAGTTCTCTGACAATGTGTTTAGTTACTTTCAACTAAAAAGTTTCTTAAAATAGTGAGTATTGTTTTACAGTGACTGTCCTGTTGAATTCTGGGATCAAATTCTTGAGGTTGGATCATGGTGATTTATGCATTGTTGTTCATGAGATTCTGTTTGTGTTCTGGCCTGGATCCCAGTTAAATACTAGAAGAATCCTTAGGAAAATAAAGTTGATATGGGACGAAGTTGGTAAAGGATGTAAGTGTCAAAGAAGGAAGCAAGATAGCACCAGAGTGTGGCTTTTGCTACAGTTTTACACAAGGCTTTTCATAATTAAATTACTCATCAGATAATTCTTTAAGTTAATACTGGATATTTAAATAACACTGTAATAGAATATATATAGTAGATAACTAATTAAATGTACTAGTTTTTAATGTGTTGACACATCTTTTCCAAATTACTGTGTTTTTCTTTTTCTCTCAATATGACAATGGCACACAGATATTCTTGTGATTACTTTAGATGTGAGGAAGCTGAATTAGTTATTCAAGGAATTCACCCATGCCCACGTTTCACAGTGGATGTATGTTAGAGTCAAGATTCATTTCTCAGCATGTTGAGCTTCATAGTCCAAGCCTTTTATGATTGCACTGGCTACATGATAAGTGGAATACTTTAATAGTAAATGATAATGGCTGTAAGATAAAACCACTTCTCCTTACTCTACCTCTTCAGGTTTGAGTGTTTAAAGTGCTATATCTTCATTTCTCCATTGCAATGCCCCCCCATCTCCAGGAATTAGCATACATGCCAACCTGTTAACCACATTAAGGAGTTGTATTGTAAGATGGCATTGGATTCATTTGACTTTGAAATTATTCTTTTAAAATTAGCTCTATTGACATGTTCTTTGAGAACGGCTGACAAAGAACAAGAATTTTTTAAATTATTATCATTGTTTACATGTTTTTTGGTTAGAAAAGTAGAAATTTTAAAGAAACTATAATGTTTCAAAATTTGTGAGCTGTTTGTTTGTTTGTTTGTTTTTTTAATTGTGAACTTTCTGAACTTCACAGTCCAGCTGCTTGATCTAAGTATTCTTAAATGGTAAGCGTATTTGTCGTCAATGTTCTGAAGTTATCTTCCTCTGGGCTCTTGAGTATGAGATGCTGTCATTCAGATGAACGTCTCACTATTATCTGTGCATTAATGCCACTGAGGTTCCTCTCCTCAGTCCTTGGGAAAGAAACATAATTTAAGTGCACATTAAGTGGACAACAGAGGTTTATAACATCAGTGTCCTATTCTCTTATGTTTAGTTGTGTGTGCCCCAAAATTGCCTTGAAGAAGTAAATGTCATATCTAGGATTATTTTTGTAAGTCTTACCTTCAAGTGAAATATTCTGCTATTCATATCATCACCTTGTTGGAAAGAAGTCCCAACATATTTCATATTATTCAAAATATTACTAGCATTTCTAGTCTGTAGGGAAATGGCTAATGCATTTATTTTGCTCTTAAGAGTAAATGAAATTCACCGGGCAGTGGTGGCTGCATGCCTTTAATCCCAGCACTCGGGAGACAGAGCCAGGTGGATCTCTGTGAGTTCGAGGCCAACCTGGTCTACAGAGCAAAATCCAGGACAGGTACCAAAACTACAGAGAAACCCTGTCTCAAAAAAAACAAACAAACAAACAAACAAATAAAACAAAACAAAGAAAAAGAGTAAATGAAATTCATGAGAATTAAGAACTTTGGAGTTAAAAAAAATAATGATTGCAGAAATGTAAGTTGGGCTTTACATCTATCCTATGCCATGTACATTGGACTATATGCCTAACTTGAGGAATGTTAAAGGATTCTACACATATGTCTGTCCAAAATGCTAGACTTGTTGATGAATTCTGTTCTGTAGTGATAGCACTCTATGTCTGGAGAAATGTGGATTGTCAGTTTATAAACTATTACAAGACACTCAGCCAAGGTTTCACAGCAAGGGTTCTACTGTATAACAGTGCAATTGACTGGGGTTAGATTTTGCTTATTCAGAAATATAGAGTCATTGAGTCAAACCACTTAGAAGCACAAAACCTAAATTTGTTTTCCAAAGCATTATCCAAACCCTCCCATTAGAGTTAATAGGTGGACTGTTGCTCTTCGCTGACACCAGATTTTGCCCATCATCTTTTCAGTGTTCCATTTATTATTTTAAATGATGAAGATTTGATTTAGTAAGGCATCTGCACTGAACTAGTGAATTCATATAAGAGAATCATCCTAATTTCTGCCTAAAATGTGTAAGAAAATACGCATTTGTTGTTAATACATATATTGTTGTGGTCTATGTTCAGTTGTTACAGGGTCGATCACCCAAACCCAACACAAGGGAGCTGCTTCAGCCAGGCAGTGGTGGAGGCATGCTGGAGCAGTCCAGTGGAGACTGTGATGACGAAGACGGCTGTGGGGGATCAGGAAGTGGGGAAGTCAAGAGGACCCTAAAGATCACAAACTGTGAGTGCAAGAATCTGGCTCTGCTTTCAAGCGGTTGGTTTTGAAATGTCAGTTAGGAATGGCCATGAACTCAGAGGTAGACAGGAGTAACTGGCAAAGGAAATGTACCTGTTTTTAACTATGTAGTGTGTGCGTTCTTGGGGTTTTATTTATGTTGCGCTGGTGGCTTTATGTGGAAATGACACTTTCTATAAAGAACTGATGAGTGATGGGCAGTTTTGAGAATTATACAGTTTTAAAGGAAACAATCTTTAGGACATGTTGTTCAATTTATATTATTGATAAGTAATGTGAACCAGGTGAATAAGTACCATGAAACAGCCAAATGTGCAATTTCACAGTATTACCATGTTCCCACCTACATGGTTTTACTCTGTTAGTTTTCGATATCATCTAATTAGATTCATCTCTTCAGAATATGCAGTCTTATTAGTTACTTGAGAGTTTCATACAATGTGTTTTGATCATGTTCAACCTTCTCCCCAAACTCTTCCTCAATACTGTGAATGTTCACTTTTGAAAAATCTCCCTAATGTTGACTTTCTTTTTGTTTATATGGACTATAAATTATAAATGTTTCTGAATGCTTAAGTATTCATTTACATGAAAGATGTAACTTCCAGGACTGAGGAGATGGCTCAATCTGTAAAGTGCCTACCGTGCAAACATGAAAATTCACTGAATTTGGAACCCTTAGTAGACACCTAAAACCCCAGGTGCAGTGGCCTGTGTCTGTAATCCCAGCTCAGGAAAGATGGAGTTCAGGGATTCCTGGAACTCACTGGGCAGAGACCCTGGCCAAATAAAAAAAATAAAGTGGAGAACAATTGGTGCCTGGCATCTTCCTTTGACTGCCATGTACACACACACACACACACACACATGCTCACACACATGCCCCACACATGTACCTAACACTATTCATGTGCATGCATGTGCACCTATAAACAGAAAATATACAATTTACAATTTAATAGTTTTGAAGAGCAAAAAATTTAAAAAAAACTACCAAATGGTGTTCCAATTTGGTCTTTATATACAAGATAAAGAAAATGGGATCTATACCCTCCAATGTCGTGTATGTTTATTTGTTCATGGGCTAGGGCAATAAAAGTGATCAAATGAGAAAAAAAAGTCAAGGTTAATATAGCCCAAACAGATGGACTTCAATTACCTCAGCTCTGAGTCTACCGAAGCTTAAACTGAAGTAATCTTTCTGGCTATTGAATCCCCAGATGCAGATTGGTCTGATGTACTATTCTGCACACAAGAGTCCTTTGTACCCATCACATATATCCTCTGCTGGGAGAAAAAGTACTCAGTAATAATGCTCCAAAGATTAAAATGTCAGCTTCTCATGCCTTTAAAAAGCATGTTTTATAAGTGTATTGATTTAAAAAGCTAGAAACCAATAGTGATGCAAAATATAAAAGAATTTGTATAATGAAATGGGTTTGCTTGTTACACATAGTAATTGGTGTATTTAACAGGGAAGGTAAGTAAATAAGAGTTACTATGAGTAAGCAGCAATGGACAAAGGTCATAGGTGGAGTACTTCCTGCTCCTGTTGGCAGAATTAGAGATATCTGTTGTCCTAGCTGGTATGAATAGTCCTTCTTGCTTTGATTTTTTATTTGTTTTTTTTTTTAGTTCTATACACAAAAAATAAAATGAAAGGGGTTTTCAATAGTAAAATGACTTTTACTAAGATTTAAAAGATTCTCTTCTTTATTTAGCAATTATGACAGAATGACATTCAATTCAAAATCACTTATTTCCTAATATACTCTTTATATATTAATATATTACACATATATCATACACATCTATGTATATATTGCCTATATAGGCATATGTCATATACACACATATGTATGTATATTAACATATAATATATGTCCCCTAATTAGTTATTTTAATGTTAGCAGGATTCTAAGACATCAAAATACATACCAGAAAGAAATAATGAAACAGAAACAGAAATAAAATAATCAACTGATGTGAATTAGATTGAAATTGCCTCCCTGTATATGTCCATCTGTATATTTGTGCATATGCTGGCAAAATTAGAATTCTAAGGCATTTTTTCCACATTCTAGAGTTATTTAGAATCTCAGGAACACGATATAGATAAAATTTGGTTTGTTTCATGAGAGAAATAGATCCAGTGAGAGATGTTCAACTACTGTCTTCTCATCAACTTGGGTGTCAAGGTGGCAGGAGAGAATCTGTTACTTCAAAACCTGCGTTTCAATTCCTGCTCAAATGGTCAGGTTGTCGCCAGCAAGTCCCAGCCAAACCTGGGAGGATTCGATACAGATGATTGTCAGAAACTCCAGGCAAACATGGAGAACATCCTCGTCTGTCGGCTCCAAGTGGGCCGCCTGTTGTTTCCAAGTGTTTATAGCTGTTGTCTTTCAATTTTTAATAAGTGGGTAGAAAATCACCGTGGGTAGACTTCTGAAATGAAGAAGATTGAGGATACCGGTGAAGTGTGGGCTACACCTCTAGGTTTTCAAAGGACTGCAATTTTGTTTGTTGTGACTTTGGGCTAGTTCATCAGTCAGAAGGTAAGAGCGATTGCGGTGGTCTCAAGAGCTGGAAAACACCGTCTTCTAGAATGGTCAGTGGCTGTTACTTCTGTTTAGAGCTTTGCATGCATCATTATTTGTTTTTTATACTCTGTGTGTTCTATGTGTACTCCTTATTAGCTGGAAATGTTATGGTTATTTGTAATCTTGAAAGGTGAAATTAAAATAATTATATATATAATTATTATATATGTTATATATATAATATATATAACACACGTGTATATATAGAGAGAGACAGAGAGACAGAGACAGAGAGACAGAGAGACAGAGAGAGACAGAGAGAGAAGCATATTACTACTCTGTACTATGTAAATTCAATGACTGTTCCATATATGCAAATTTACAAAGCTTAAACACATTTTTCTAATTGTACTGTTTTCTATTTCTACACATGTCTACTTCAGGCAATGCAGAGAACTATGTGATTCAAAATGTAAAGTTTTAGCACCAAAATATTTATCTATCATTTAGGCATCATTTTTATTTAATCACCGAGAATACTAAGTAATTTAATATATTTAATAGTTTATTTATTTTATTTTTTCTTTTTTTATTTGCATAATTTTCTTTTTTTATTTTATTTTACAATATCATTCAGTTCTACATATCAGCCACGGATTCCCTTGTTCTCCCCCCTCCCAATAGTTTATTTTTGAAATGTATTATTTGTGTGCATGTTTATGTGTGAATAGATATGTGTATGGGTGTGTGAGTGTGTGTGTATTGTGAGTTTGTGGGTATATGTAATTGTGTGTATATGTGAGTGTGTGTATGTGTGTGTTAGTGTATGTGTTTGTGAGTTTGTTTGCATGAGTGTACACGAGTGTGTGCGTGTATGCATGTGTGAATGTATGTTAGTGTGTGTGTGTGTGTGTGTGTGTGTGCATGAGTGTGTGTGTTAGAGAGTGTATGTGAGTGACATGTGAGAGCATGTACCCATGGAGACCAAATAAGATCCACTGGAGTTGGAATTACAGGCAGTTGTGAGCCATCTGACATGGAGCTGGAAGCCAAATGGTTCGTCTGGATAAGAGGAAGATGTGTCCATGTTCTTTCCTAACTAGCTTTCTCTCCAACCCCACCTGTGTTATATTTTACAAAGTATTTCTTTTTGTAATCCTGCCTGTGGATTCCTATTAAATAAAAACCTTAAGTGTTACTTATAATAAGAAGCCATCTATGCTGCATAATTTTCAGTACTAGGGATTTAAAATATTTTCTCATTTCATCAGAATGGTTTTGAAATAATCTCATATCACAGGAAAGTTTTCCACATTTGAATGTTTTACATATATTTGGATATTCACTGAGAATCTCAAATTGTAGGAATAGCATCTTTGAATCTTAATTTTGCCTGACTCTAACCACCTACATCGAGGTTCTTTTACATGGAGAACTCAAGCAGGACATACATGCTGATGGACACAATTGAGTTCTTCCTTTCTTTGCATGTTTGACAAACTTACCACCAAAACCAATGTCTCTTCATTAACTGGACTGTTCTTCTTCATCTCCAATGCTGATATTGTAAATCAGTGTGCCATTTGACAACAGGTTATAGGAAAACTATGAGCTGAGTGATTTTGAAACTCCGTTGTAGTTCTTATATAATATGCACTTGTTAATAATGAGCAAGTTCATTTTGATAAGGTGGTTCGCAGTAACAATATCAGACAAAATGAATTTGGTCTCAAGTTCATTTAGATGATAGACATTACGAAATATAGTGTGATTTTTACATCTTCAAGTTTCTCTATCAATAAACCGTAATACTTACTAATTCTTCTTAAACTACATTATTTAGCATGTTTAGCAGAGTTTTCTTTTTAGTTTTGTTTTCACTGGAAAACGTGTAAAAGGCATCAGTGCTTGTTCAGTGTCTGTGCCAGCCGTGCTTCTGAGTGGCTGTATCGGAATCCTTGATTTCCTGTAACAACAGCAGTTCACACTGACTGGAACACTCATAGTACCAAGGCACTCTTTGGGTTCCTGGGCCTTCCTGAGTATTCTGTTCAGCCATCCAAGGCTTTTCTATAAAAAGAATCCACTTTCTAGATGGATAGAGCTATTGTTTATACTGTGTCTTTGATACCTCACTTAGAATCCTTATATCAGCTTCAAACAAATGATTCTATATCATGGAGCTAAGATGACCTTGGAGGAGACTGTCACAATCCAGATACATAGTGAAATAAAGATGGCCCTTTGTTACTTAGTTAAGAAAAGATACTAATTTACTTAGTGATGAAGGATTGTGGAGTGAGTGAAAATTCTTGGCTTCCTCCTATCTTTTTTCACATAAATCACCGTTGCTTCAAGATCTCAGCCAGCAGTAGACATTAGGGAGAGCTCAAACAATATGACCTGAGTTTTCTTTTCAGAGCTATGAGAACTATGAATTAATGCTACTATAAAAATAATGTCATGTACATTTCCATTGACTGTCATTTCTCAGGCTTTGAACAAAGATCAGGTGTCATTTTTCCATTACAGAGCTAATGATTTTTCTCCTCTCCAATCCAGGTCATTTTAGGTAGTAGATGCACATAATATTTGAATACCATTAAGTTAGTTCCAAATATGTTAGAACACTTATGTTGTTTATAAAATTAAATTATTACTGAATTTGTTCAGCTAAAATGTATGGATTCTGTCTTGTAGAGGGTTAAAAGCAGCACAGTAGTAAATCTTGAAAAAATAAGAAAAGTGTAGTGTAAATAATTGAATTGTTTATCATGTATTTATTTCATTTAAACAGAAGTAAACCTCTTGTTGAGGTTATTGGATTAATTTTTGAGATATGGTAACCTTGAATAATGACTATGTACTTGAATCTACCTATTACAATTGCCTAATTTGAAGTTGGAAGAAGCTTTACACAATAAAAATTTTGAATTTTTATAAAGAAATTCTATTTTTCAAAGTTCATTTAATATTACCAGTTAGTTCAGCTTTAACTTATAAAAATTATAATGAAGATAAATAAGATATATATCTAATGTAACTAGGTTTTAATTAATATGTGATCACTATGAATATTATTCTGATTACATTGTTCCATTTTGATTTATAAATAATTGAGACTCATCTTGAATACTAGCTATTGTGTTAACAAGATTGTATGCAATGGAATATGGATATTTAATGAGTAACAGAAAACTATCTTTTATCCTCTTGAAACATTATATATTGTATTCATGAAGTTAAATAATAGAATTGAAAGGCAGGGTCTGTCCTTGAATGCCTTTGTGATTATTTTCATTGTATTGGCTTTGAATGATGTTGAATTTCTGAGGTGAAGAGTAAAGACATTAATTAAAACTTAAGGAAGCCTGTTAGCATGCATCCCATAGGAACCAGTAATTCAGCAATATCTCATAACTTACTACATCACATCAGAGAAATATAAAATAAAGAATTCATGCTTTTTCAGAATAGCATAGTACTGAACATATTTATAAAGGACATACAAATTAAAATTCAAGAAAAATATCACTAGATACATTTTATTTCAACTTAATTGAGCTCATCTATTTACCATCAATAAATAGAAACAAACAACCCTATATTCTATTATCATTTTATTTCAAATTAACAAGGTATAAAATTGCAACATTTTCTTCTCTTAGAGAACTTGCCAAAGTGCACAATGTTAAGTCAAGTTAGATATGTAATTGGTTCCTTATGGACTTCTTTTTATATAATATGTGGAAAGGGTGATTCAGAGCATTTACCAAATAATTAAAT
>CABHPH010157393.1:29936-51585 GCA_902168325.1 Peromyscus nudipes | reverse complement strand
TTTTAATTTTCCAAGTTGACAGAAGAAACAAAAGGAGTTAACAAAAATTGTTTCACCTAAAAGCTTTTAGACATACTTTTTTTTTGTTAAAAGGAGTTTATAAATTCAGAATTCTTTACCTTTATATACATTATATCCTTGAAACTGTCAAATATGTATTTTTAAGGCTTATGCCTAGAATTTATGTAACACACAAACCTATATCTGTACAGTAATTCTTGCTTTTCCTGTGTGAACAGTTTGTTAACTCCCTTTGTTTCTTCTGTCAACAGTTGGTCGTGAGTTTGGGTTATGTCTCAGGTGCTTGTCTCATTTGATGTCATCTCCTACGTATATGTTAGCTGAAGTTTTTCTGCATTTGCTCTTCCATTACCTATTGTTTTAGTTCACTTTATTAATAGTGGGCAAAAACATACAAACCAGTGAAAGGAGGGGAAGTCTATTTAGGCACTTAATTTCACTTCCCCATGGCAGAGAAGTCTGGAGGCAAGATTTTATGTCAGGGCTTCTTCGCATGGTGGCAGAGAGGAAGCCGAGACAGGTATAGTGGGGCTCTGGGCACTATAACCCCAAAGTCTCATCCCTCCTGACTTGCTGCACCCAGCCAGGCTCTGTATCCTTAAAGGCTCTACATAACTTCAAGAAAGACCCATGAGCTGAGGACTGGAATTCAAACCAGGAGCCTATTCAAGACATAACAAGTGTGCCTTCTACATTCATGCAATTACATCAAGTGTATGCAGTGAAATTATTATTCTCTGAAAATAACACTGCTTTAAATGTTTATTTATTATTGATTGATCCTTGGAGACAATTGTTACAATATGCAAATCCAAGATTTTCCTTCAAAATAAGCATGCAAATTACAAAACCTTGTCTCAGAACATTCTGTGTGCATGTTGTAACATATGTATGCTTCTTTACACAGTTATATCTGCAATCCTAATTAAAAGCAATGTGAAAAAAATCAGTGCATTTAAGTTGAAAATAGCTTAATGCTTATCCAGAGATCAAGTTTATATTGTTATTTGTATACATTGTTATTTATGATCTATGGTCTCTGAAACAATTTCACTTATTATGAGAAAATATATTCAATGGTTAAGAGTTCTTTCTGTGCAAGCATGATGACCTGAGTTCAGCATGGCACTCCCATTTGAAGGGAATTAGGTGGAGGATTAGGGAGCAGGACATCTGACACCCGCCTTTAGCCTCACATATGCACTATATATGTATACATGCCATATACACATACACCATAATCAGAAACATACATACGCATAGACTCACACATAAAAAAAATACCAAAGATATTTATAACACATACTGATGTGCTATGAGATACACTTTTGATTAATTCCTATTATTATTTACCATAGATTCTGAATATTTTTAAGTATAAAAACAAACTTTGGTTAACCCTCATAAAGTCAATGTTAGAGCAAACATGTAAAACTACATGTTTAAAACTGTTAAAAAATAGAACAATTTTAATTATGGAATGTAATATATTTTATTTGTGTGGGAAGTCAATACATGAAGACAAACACCTACACATATACATGCATGTACTCTACATATGCAAATATGATTATAATTAAAATGAAATAAGATGGCTTATTCTAGGGCTAAATGTGTTACATTACTTACCAACTTTCTTCCGTAAAGGAAAGAACTAAGACAGGAAGCTTACGTACCATATTTAAAAAGCTTCTGGTATATGTGTTAGTTTTGTCTTGCAATGAAACAATGCCACAGACCTGGCAAATTATAAACAGCAGGAGCTTAATGAGGTTGATTGTTACTGAGGCCAGGAAGGTGACAAGAAGTATGACAGCACCTTTTCTTTTTGCTATATCATAAATGGTTAATGGGAAGCTGCGTTCAAGCCGAAGATGAGTGTAGGGCAATAGGGAGCTTTTCTGGAATTCCAGTCTTGAGATATCTCACCCCTGCAATAAAGGTGTTAGTGCAGAAACAACCTTGGGACAGCACTATTAGAATTGAAATTACGTATATTTCTTCTTCCTTCTCCTCTCCATCCTTCTCCTTTTTCTCACCTCCCTCCTGCTTCTCCTTCTTCTCCTTCCTTCCCTTTTTTCGTTTTTCTCTTTGGGATAGTTTTCACTTTTAACCCAGACTAGCTTTGGACTTATTGAATAGCACAGCCTTGGACTCTCAATCCTTCTGCCCCAGTGCTTCACTCCATAGACTAGGATTAAAAGTGTGAATTGTCATGCAAATCGTTAGCGATTAAATTGTCACCTATGCAATAGAGATAACATGTAAGCCACAGTAGTACAGAAACAGAATTAAAAGGGTGGGCATTTGCTTTATTAGCTCAGAAAAGTTAGAAAGATTCAAGTTCACTATTTCTATTATTTCATCATTTCAAGTAACAAAAATTATCTTCAAACAGAAAAAAAATATTACATGATGCATTGTAGAAAACAGAATCATTTATAATTTGTTCATGTGTCTAGATCTTAATGACTGACATGCCTCAGTGATCAGAGAACTATTGTGGCCATGGTGGAATTTGAAGAAGTTATGAAGCAAGAGAAAAGAGAGAGGGAAAGAATTGTGAGCCTGAAGATGAGCCATTAACTTTCTCCTTTCAAAGAAGAAACAACAAAGCAGAAAACTCAACTGTATGCATGAGAAAACTCCATCTGAGCTTGATCTAGAAGCACATTTATAGAAAACAGCATTCCATGAGGCATCACTATAAATTCATTATGAAAAATTATGTCAACTACTTTAAAACAATTTGTTGGCAATCAATGATATTGCCATGTGAATTGGAGAAAGTTGCCTTATTAGTCAGATGTTTTGAATTTATGAAATATTCAATGAAGCTAGTGTGTTTGCAAGTGTGTGGTGTGTATTATAAAAAATGATGACCTGATTAAGATTTGTTTAATATAGTTGCACTTATTTACAAATAGCTACGCAAAATGTATTTTTTATAGATAGTCTTATTTGATATTTTAATAACTGTCCTTAAGAGGAGGTCCTACTTTTAATGAATTATTTGTTTTTCATTTGAAGAGATTTCTTGTTTATCGCTTCTAAAAGGAACAGACAAAGGAACACAAAAACAGCCTTTCTAGAGAAATGTATGTCAGTTCTGTGTCTCTCTGTCCCAATGACATGAATGAAGGAATGGAAGAGGTGGTGGTGATAATCCCCACTGAGGGAGCCTAGGGGTTGCAGCAAGAGGTCGTATAATCAGGTAGTACTACTTTATCCTACAGGGAGCAGACTCAGGTGGGGAAAACTTTGGACAAATAGGAAGAGGCAGCTTTCTAGTAATCGGGTAGAAATCACATTGGATACTGCAGAATCTGTTGCTTGGTGGCCCTGTTAATGGAAGGGGATATGAGGTGACACTAATCACAGCAAGTGTCCCTCCTCCAAGCCCCCTGGGAGCAGGTACCAAACCAGGCCCCTGAAACAACATTTTCACGCAGACAAGTTTCTTCCCCTTTCTAAATGGAAACTTAAACTATTTTGTTTTCCCTAAGGTAGGAAGGAATGAAAACACTTTCCCCTCTTGGGGTTCTCAACTCTGAAGTCCAATTTACTTCCTGTAGTCTCCTTTAGTAAATTTAGAAAATAAGAGTTCAGACTAATCTTCCTGTCAACCACTTTTCTTCTGATTGTTAATACTCTGGCTTTAGGACTCTATCAACAAGATTAGAGATAAGACAGTTTACCTTCCTTTCCTGTTCTCTGAAGCACATATTACAGTCACACAAACCTACTGCTATTTTTATATCTTAAAAATCGTTAGATTGGTGGTAAATGCTTGGAAGCATGTTAAGCTAATCAAACCTTGAATTTAGCCTTGTCATGGCCCCATTCAATTTTGTGTTCTACAGGGCAAAGAATTTCTAGTGAAGCAATTGATTATAGCAACAGTAGAAAACGCTGTGTCTCTGCTACCTATTATTAGTTTGGAAAACAAAGATTTAGAAAATTTGAAAATATGACAGGTCTTCTTGTCTCTTAATTTCACATAACTGCCCCTTGACCTTGCCACGAAAGTTCCTACCATAGAATAGGCATGGGATTTGGAGTATGATCCTGGAAAGCTGAAGCATTCTATTAAACTCAGAAGATCCCTCTCAGCAAGTCTACAACTCACTGTCACTGTCTTTAAACTGGTGACATATTTATATGCATTGAAGAGATTGCTTCAGGATAAAACTTCATATTTACTAATGTGGGTTAGGAGAGGGGGAAGAAAATCCATGAATACAATTTACTTAAAAATGCCACCATGGTGTCTAACACACTGCTTGTTGATGTGAAAATAAAATATTTAAAAATCACCCTAAGTGAATCTTCTCCTGAGTGTTCAGAGAAACTATGCCTAATGTACTTTTCATGAAGGCTAGAAAAATAGCTTAATATGCCACTGTCTTGCTGTTAAAATGTTTATTCCTGAATCCACAAAGATGTGCCATGGGCTTCACTGCCTATATTTAATAGTCTTTATATCTGGCTTGTGTCCTCCCATTGAGGTTGATCTGTAGGACAGCCTCTTTTAGAACAGCTGGTGTCAGACATACTCTCTTAGAGAGTGAATGCTGTATCCAAGGGACTTCCATAGAGTGCTTCTGAATTACATAAAATGGATTTCTAACTTGTCTCTGCATCTACCCAAATGTCCACTTCCTTCAGATTCTATTTATGAAGGTTAAGTCTGAATTTCCCAAACTTTCCATTCTTAGTTCTTAATGTGATCTCAATGACCAGAATCATGGAGTTCACTAATTTTTTTGTTCTGTTTTGTTTTTGATACTACTAAAAAACTAAACCAAGTCTTAGCATCTTGTTGCAATTTTTTAAAATTAAGCAAAGTTAGTTCTGTTTCCTGTAGATATACTCTGGATATTATTAGGAAGAAAGGCTCACATAGTATAAAATTGTAGTGTTCAATTTCAGACACATTTTCCTTTGTTCATTTTTTAACTTTAAAAAAATATTCACACTCTTTGCATAGGCATAGTTTTTTCATTTAAATAAAGACAGTATTTTTATACCTCCTATAATAAATATTTTTGTAAGAATTTTAGGTATCAAGCCAGGCAGTGGTGGTGCATGCCTTTAATCCAGCACTCGGGAGGCAGAGGCAGGTGGATCTCTGTGATTTTGAGGCTAGCTTGAGCTACAGAGTGAGTTCCAGGAAAGGCACAAAGCAACACAGAGAAACCCTGTCTTGAAAAACCAAAAAGAAAAAGGAATTTTAGGTATCATTGCTATTTTTATTAATTAAAAGAAGATGCTGAGCATGTTATAAAAATGATAAGGAAAGTAAAGAAAAATTGACCTCACCAATGAAAGCAGAAAATAATTTCTTCTCTTGCAAAAATCAACATTCACCTTCAAGTTGATGTTCTCTGTCACTATTAGAGACTAGGCCAATCCCTTTTTATATGTAGAAATATTATATACAAAAGTGTTATGATCAAAAAATAAAACCTTTGCTTAATTTTTATAGCATTTTTCTAAAAGCATATGCTTGTTTATCTACAACACAGAAATATCAGATCAGGTTGTTACTGGAAACATCTACTAATTAGGAGAAAGATGCAGTGATGACCTTCATCTTAGCTATCCAAATACCAGTTAGTTTGTGTCTGCATAGGAGAGGGTTGTGAGACTGAACAACTGTTCCAGCAGCTAGAATTCAACTCAGTTCTAAATTATAAATTTTAAAATTAGTTAAGTTGGAATGAAGATACAACATTATTTCTGTAAAAACTGTCCATGATATGAAATCTTAGATGTCAAGGAAAATTTAACACTTGAACCTGCTCTTAATTAATAATAGTTATGTCAGTCAGCCATTGGCAAATATGTTTACAACATTGTGTAAAACATTGGGAAGTTTGCAAGGCAGCTTCATAGCAGACATATGTGAGGGTACACAGGGTGCATTTGTTAAAGCATAACAAGTGGAGAAATTTTCATAGATGAACATAAACAAAAAATAGGCAAAACATAAAATCTGAATTCCTTTGGGATAAATATTTCAGTGAAGGTTCTAACTTCTGACTCAGGAATTATGGGATTATTTCCTTTTTCTAGTCAATGTAAACTCTAGGAATTGGAGGCTTACTGCACATGAAATGTATTTGGTTGTGCAGGTGGTGTGGACATACAAGGTTCTTTGAACCTACACTCAACTTGTTAGAATAAATCTAATATGTTAACAATGGTGGAATTTTGAGTTCTCTGGAGTTTTTTCTTTTATTTAAAGAATATAATTGAGTGTCTGATACACAATAAAGGCATGGGAATCACTTATCAGATCCTTCAATTTCCTACCTGATGTTCTCAAGCATATATACCCATCATGATTTCTCAGTATTTCCTCTCTACAGTCACTAACATCTCTACCTAGATACTGGAACATTTTAGTGTAGAATTTCAGAACACGAGTCAGAGATTTCATTTTCTGTTCTTTTTAGCCATTCTACTCCTTGCTACAAGGATGTCTCTAAGCATAAGTCCAGAGTCCCAAACCAGAAATTGATATTTAAAGCTTCCTTTAGAGGAAATAACACATCCCTAATTGGGAGAGGGGACTTTTAAGCCTAGAGGCATTTGAATGTCAGAAAAATTACTGGATAATAAAAGCAATTTGTGGAAGTTCTTCTTGTGATATGGATATATATGAGAAAGTTGAACTATTGTGAATTTACCACATTTAGATTAAAAATATTGCTCAGCTTTCTAATTCTAAGTTATTTCCCAGATTAGCTTCCATTACCTCCTCTGAAAACAATCATTGACTCTAATCAAGAAGGTCAGAACACATCTTTTAAGGCAGCAATCAACACCAGCTGAAGAAGTATAAAAAGAAACCTGATTTGTGAATTTTTCTCATTGAGATTTGCCCCTGGGAACATTAGCTTCACATTATGGACACTCAAGTCTTAAAGTGGATGTATTTGACCTAGTGAGGACAACAAAGGGCACATTTGATGCTAAAGATTGCTGAAATGCCACTTGAGAAATTGACAATTTAAAGATCTCAAATAAACTGTGCCATTTTAAAAGAAACAAAAGACATGTTTGTAAACAGAAGTCACTTCAGTATTTTGAAACATAGTTCTGTCACTAATGGGCTATTTTATAATTATTGTTGCACTAGGCTTTGGCTGTGCCTTTATATACTGCTACTGGCCATTGCACATATCAGACCCTCCCAGGGGAATGGGCATTTGAAGAAGTATATGGCATGAGGTGTGTTTTCAAGATTACATTTCCAATAAAATAAGGATCAAATATTCTCATCTTTGCAATCATTAGAGGATTAATGATTAGACCATGTTAGCAATATAGACAATTTTATACAATATCAGTAAAGGTAGTATACTTTAAAAGGCATGGTAGATACTTTTATGTTTTCTCCCAGACAGTGGGTGATATTTGGAGGATATATGTAGGAATTTGTATTTTTAAATAAAAAGAGGGATTGAGATCTACCTCAGTGGGTAGAGTGGTTATCTTGAATACATGGACCTTGATAGTATCGCCAACACTGCGTAAATGGTGTGGTGGTATACACTCATGTGTTAGTTTAAAAGAAAATGTCCCCCCAAAGGAGTGGCACTGTTAGGAAGTATGGCTTTGTTGGAGTAAGTGTGGTCTTGTTGGAAGAAGTGTGTCACTGTGGAGGTTGGCTTTGAGGTCTCATATATGTTCATGCCTCATGAGACAGTTCACTTACTGTAACCTGTACAAGACATGGAACTCTCAGCTACTTCTCCAGTACCATGCTGACCTGCACATCACTATTTACCACAATAATGATAATGGACTGAACCTCTAAACTATAAGCGAACCACCCAATTAAGGATTTCCATTTATAAGAGTGGCCATGGTCATAGTGTTTCTTCACAGCAATAGAATCCCTAAATAAGACAACTCATAATCCCAGAATTCTGGTAGAAGGCAAGAGGATCAGAGTTCAAGGTTGTTCTTAACCACATATTGAGTTCAAAACCATTGTAAACTACAAGTGACCCTATGTCAATAAATAAATAAACAATAAATGATATCTAAAATAATAAAATCATATTTAGTATTTTGTAAAAAAATTAACAAAATAATAATTATCTAAATTAATCCATAGGAATTTGGGTTAGAAATGACCACCTAGGAAATACCATATTGTAGTTGTACTGAATAAATACTCTTAAATAGTTACAAAATCGTCTAGTTTTAAAATCAAAAGAGTAGGGAGTTATATGAATTAACTATGATTACACTAATAAGGAAAATAGCTGAAGCTTTCCAGTGGCTATCAGTCACTTATATTTCCTGAGGAAGAATTCCGGCAAACAGAAAACTCTCTCTTCTAACTTAGCTGTTTGTTATATTAAAGTCATCAGAAACCTGCTGTGCTGTGGCAGAACTGAGGTGTCCACAAATCAATGCCTCAGGTTTCCCCTGCGCTGAGGAAAGGACTTTGTGAACTCAGTTTTGAGATGACTCAAATCCATTCCTCAATAAATAAAACAGAGTATTAGGAAGTTACTGAAAATCATTTATTTAAGATATATCTAATGGGACAGAAAACTTTTAGTCTATAATGGCAAATGAAAATAAGATTGCAAAATGACATACGAATTAAACATTTTCTTTAATTATTTTTAAATTAAAGAAGAAAAATTGGAGACTGGCTAGGTGGAACTGTAGGTAAAGACGCCTGCCATCATGTCTGATGACCTGATAACCCTAGAATCCACAGGGTGAACATATAGGAACAACTGACTCACTCAAGTTATCCTAGGACCCTTACATGGTGCACCTACACACATACATACACACACACACACACACACACACACACAGAGTAAATATAAAAAAAAACAAATTTATTCCATGAAATTAGTGATACTTTTTACTAAAGTTGTAGTAATTCCTTCACAGAAAATACCTTGATTTTTCAATATTTACTTTGCATAACATACGATTTAAAATATACTTTAATTTTGGGGGTTTAAAATTTCTATTTTAAGCAATAAAATGTTACTACTTTCAGTAACAGTTCCAATATCATTTTGTTATTAAATTTTGTTTCATAACATTAGTCAGTTAATAGTACCATAGATATTAGTCATTCCTTTGAGGAGGTAGAATGGAGAATTTGTGAAAAGAAGTTGAAATCAAAGAGTCCAATTTTTTTTATATATACAATCTTCTTAAATAGAAAGATGAATATTAGTATTCAACTAATTATTTTAATTTTTTCTTTTGTTAAAAAATGTTTTTTTCCTCATGTAATATACCATGATTATGGTTTTCCCTTCCTCGACTCCTCCCAATTCCTTCCCACCTCCTACCCCTATTGGATTCATTCCCTTTCTGTCTCTCCTTAGAAAGCTAACACACTTCTGAGGGATAATGATAAAACAAAGTAGAACAAAAATTATCACATTGGAATAGGATACAACAAACAAACAAAAGGAAAATAGCCTAAGAAAAATTAAAAGAGACAGTTACAGACACAGAGACCTAATACAATAGTACAGATACTCAATTTATTTCCATCTAACTTCTTCTGGGAATGGGTGACCACAAATATGAACATGTTTCAGAATGCATCTTTATTATGTAAATTAAAATGCATTCATCTTTTTAAAGATTTGTTTTCAATTGTGTGTGTGTGTGTGTGTGTGTGTGTGTGTGTGTGTGAGAGAGAGAGAAAAAGAACAGGTGTTTTTCTTCAGGAGTCATCCACCTTGTATTTGATACCAGGTGTTCTATTTGCCTAGAACTCACCTGCTAGTCTAGACTGACTGACAGGAAGCCTAATGTCCCACTGAGTTTCTGTTCTCAGATATGATTACAAATGTTTCCACCACTCCTGCCTTAAAAACAAACAAACAAACAAAACAAAACAAAACCCATGGTTTCTTGGGAAGCAAACCAGAACCTCATATTTTGAAGGCAAACACTTTATTTTTATTTTTTATTTTTTTGCAAACACTTTAATAACTGAATTATCTCATAAGTGCATGAATTTTATTTACCTTCAGCTAAATGACAGCACTGTTTTATTGTGAAATATCACCATAAGTTGAATGTTTTACAATATTCTTCCCAACACATGCCCTGCAATTCATTCCGTTTTTACTTGTGTCACTGACAATTGTACCTCCACCTTTCACTCAGAGTCTTCCCACCCTTCTCACTCTCTGATATATGTTTCCTAAGTAGGACACCTTCAAATAAACACCATCCACATTTTATTAATCTAAATTCAGATCATGTAGAACATGAAATAATTGAATTATTTCCTTTTTAAATAATTTTCATACAGCTATATGTGATTATGTTCACCCCATTATTTTCTGTTAAACCCCTTCAGTTCCCTCTAAACCCCTTTCCCAATGCCTACTTCATTGAAGAAAATGACTGACCCCATTGTAGGGTGCAGAGGAAGCTCTGAGTGAGTGATGTCCTGAGTGAATATTTATGTTCATCTGGGCATGACATGTCTAGGATTCCAAGGCCATTTGGCCCATGTGAAATTGGAAAAGCTGTTGCCCATGTTGGTCAGGGTCAAGAAAATGGCAAACTTTCCTCTAGAGTCTGAACATGAGTGTTTATGATGGACTCATCAGAGTTTCAAAAGACTAGAGACTGGTTTTTTCTGAATGTTAACAAACTAAGACTGCTTCCCTACAGAGTCCTCTTACTGAAACTACACCTGTGTTGGACCTAATAAACAAGTTCAGACAGCAGCTTTAGAAAACTCCATCTAATCCTAGCTTCACTCTACATGAGTCTGTGTGCCTGTCTTTTCTTCATTCCCCCTCTGCCTCTAGCCATAGTTCATGGGCCCAAGTCACTGGAAATGATGCACCTCCTCCCAAGGGAACCATTAATACTCAATAGCTCCCCAGGAAGTGGTAGGACCAGACCTTGTGAGCATCTCTTCAGTTTCTGGCAGAATGTTGAAAGACCCAGTATTGTGCAGATATCCATTGCTGCTGTGTGTTCATGCAATAGCAATATTCTATTAGACAGTGGCTTGTTTGACTATCATGATTTTGTATTTTCTCTTGAAGCCAGTGGAACTATCTGATTTCCACTCAAAGGCAGCCTAATGCTGCCAGGTAGTTGAATTCAATTAACTTCATTGTTTCTTAACCACATAGTCAGCTACAGCTTATGTATACTTTGCTATAGCTATTCCTGTACCTTATTGTAGATTTTTATCTGTATGCCTCTCTAAAAATATATCCTCCAAAGCAAATATTTTGCTTTTTATTGTCCCTTCAAATGCATAGAAATTAATAAATAATGGATTTAATAAAATGCTTGAAATGTATTTGAAAAAATGTGATAAAAATTTCTTACAGAGAATCTGCTTTGACCTTATCAAAAATATACATAGCAGACGTTTTCACACCTAAATATTATCAATTACATGACCATTGCTCATTTGATAGATTGCAAGTTGACAAACCATATAAGGGTTTTACTTTTATGCTCATTCTTTTATATTTATGCTGAACTGTTAGATAGTACTCCTTCCTAATTTGTGACCTATCCATTTTATTAAAAAACATAACAAGTACAACTATTTACAAAGTGCTAGAGGCAATGTGACAAAAAGAGGACGTAAGGCTGTTCTTCAAACCTTAATAACAACAAATCTCTTAGGACTATTTTCCCTTTGAAAGCAATTACTATTGGTAAGTAAAAAAGAAGTAAGAAAAAAGAAGGAAAGGCAATTAGGCCAGTCAGAACAGGTAAGACTCCCCCATTGCCCTCAGAACCTGCCCACTCCCTTGATTTGGAGCCCAAACACCCAAGCTGCTGACACCCACCCTCCAGTCCCCCCCACCCACCTGATCCCTCTTCAGTATGCTTGTTCCTACACAGGTGGACATCCACTGCTCAGGTGTAGGCCACTCCAGTCAGAAAAGGTAAGAGCCCCACCTATGCTTGGAACCTTCCCACCCCCTTGGTTCTGATCCCAAAGTCTCACCCCACAGACATCTGTTTCTGTGCCCCAGGGCTACCCATGCCGCCATGCCTCCAGCTCCACCTCAGGTGGTTATCTCCTGCTCAGATGCTGTCTATACCAGCAAGAGCAGGTACAAAGCCCTGTCTGAACCCTCCCACTCCTTGGGTTTAGAGCCTAAAGACCCAAGCCAACATGGCCTATTCCTATTGCCATGACCCCACCTGTACATGGCAGGATATCTTCTCCTCAAGTGCAGGCTGCACCAGTCAGAACAACAGAGATACTCCGTTGGACCACAGGCTACACTAGCTACCAGAAATCCAGACCCCAATTCTGACTGAGATTCCCTGCTGGACCAGAAATACAGACCATAAAGACCAGAAGACCAAAGAGGAAACAGTAATCAAGGAACAAAACACCCATCAAACAAAAACAAACTCAGAATTTGGCTCCAAGACTTATGTTCATAAGAAACCTAGACACCTTTGTAAAAACAGAATGAACAACAGCCAGGACAATACAGCATCACCAGAGTCCAGCTGTCCTACTATAGCAGCCCTGAAATATTCTAATACAGCTGAAGCACAAGGAAACGACCTTAAAACCAACTTATGAATTTGATAGATGGATGATAGATGTCCTTAAGGAGGAAATGAATAAATCCCTTAAATCTGGGAAAACACAAACAAATTAATGGGAGGAAATGAATAAATCCTTTAAAGAAACCCAAGGAGGTGAGGAAACAAACAGGTGAAGGAAATGAATAAAACTGTTCAAGAACTGAAATTGGAAATAGAAGCTGTAAACAAAACACAAACTGAGGAAGTCCTGGAGATGGGAAACCTAAGTAAGCATGCAGGAACTACAGACACAAAAAAACACCAACAGGATACAGGAGATGAAAGAAAGACTCTAAGGTGTAAAAGATACAATAGAAGAAATTGATGAAATTGTCAAAGAAAATATTAGTTCTAACAAGTTCTTGACAAAAAAAACAAAACAAAAACAAAAAAAACCAAAACACCCAGGAAGTCTGGGACACTATGAAACAATCAATCCTAAGAATAACAGAAATAGAAGGAGAAGATATCCAACTGAAAGGCCCAGGAAATATTTTCAACAAAATCATAGAAGAAAAAATTTCCTAATCTAAAGAAGGACATGCTTGTAAAAGTACAAGAAGCTTACAGAACACCAGATAGGTTGGACCAGAAAAGAAAATTACCCACCACCATAATAATCAAGATATTAAACATATAGAACGAAGAAAGACTATTAAAAGTTGCCAAGGAAAAAGGTCAAGTAACATTAAAGGCAGAACTATTAGAATTACACCTGACTTCTCAATTGAGACTCCAAAGTCACAAGGGCCTGGACAGATGTCTTGAAGTCTCTTAGAGACCACAGTTGCCAGCCTAGACTACTATACCCAGCAAAACTTTTAATCACCACAGATGGAAAAAACAAGATATTCAATGACAAAGTCAAATTTAAATAGCTGTCCACAAATACAGTCTTACAGAAGAAACTATAAAGAAATTCCAACCCAAGAAGGTTAGCTACACTCATGAAAGAACAGGAAATAAATAATCTCACACAGGCAAAACCAAAATAAGGGACTCACATACACACACACACACACACACACACACACACACACACACAGAGCTACCACACCACCAGCACTACTAACAAAATAACAGGAATTAGCAATCATTGGTCATTAACATCTCTCAGTATCAATGTACTCAATTCCCAATAAAAGGACACATGCTAACAGAATGGATATGAAAACAGGATCCATCCCTCTGCTGCATACAAGAGACACACCTCAACATCAAACATAGACATTACCTCAGAGTAAAGGATTGGAAAAAGATTTTCAAGGAAAATAAACCCAAGAAGCAAGCTTGTGTAATCATTCTGATATCTAACAAAATAGACTTCCAACAAAAATTAATCAAAAGAGATGGGAATGGACATTTCACATTCATCAAAGGAAAAATCCACCAAGATGGAATCACAGTTCTGAACATCAATGCCCAAACACAAGGGAACCCACATTAGTAAAGAAACATTACTAAAGGTTAAATCACACATTGAACCCCATACATTAATATTGGAAGACTTCAATACACCACTCAAACCAATGGATAGGTCATCCAGACAAAAACCAAACAAAAAAATAACAGAGATAACAGATATTATGACTCAAATGGACCTAACAGATATCTACAGAACTTTTCACCCAAACACAAAAGAATATACATTCTTCTCAGTATCTCACATTACAGTCTCCAAAATTGACCACATACTTGCTCACAAAGCAAAACTCAACAGATACAAATACAATTGAAATATCCACTATATCCTTTTGGACCACCAAGGATTAAAGATGGATTTCAACAACAACAGAAATAACAGAAAGCCTACAAACTTATGGAAACTGAAAAACCCTCTACCGAATGACTATTGGGTCAAGGCAGAAATAAAGAAATGAAAGACTTCCTAGAATTCAATGAAAATGAATACACAACATACACAAACACAATAAAAGTGCTAAGAGGAAAGTTCATAGCACTAAGTTCCTTCATAAAGAATTTGGAGAGATCTTTCTTATACTAGTGTCTTAACAGCACACCTGAGAGAAAGCTTTAGAACAAAAAGAAGCAAACACATACAAGAGGAGTAGACAGGAGGAAATAATCAAAATCCCAACACAGTTCTTTATAGAACTTGTAAGGACAATACTCTGCTGTTGGATAATGCTCTTGTACACTGCCAAGATTTGTTATTCAAATTGGTTTAATAAAATGCTGATTGGCCAGGAGCCAGACAAGAAATATAGGTGAGGTGAGCAGACGAGGAGAATTCTAGGAAGACAAAGGGCAGAGTCAGGAGTTGTCAGCTGGAAGAACAGGTAGCAAGATTAGAATGCCATATTTAGAAAAGGTACCAAGACATGTGGCTAAACATAGATAAGAATTATGGGTTAATTTAAGTGTAAGAGCTAGTTAGTAATAAACCTGAACTAATGGCCAAACATTTATAAATAATATTAAGCCTCTGAGTAAATTATTTGGGAAGCAGCTCCTGGGTATTTGGGTAAAGGCAGGCAGGAAAGAAACATTCTGCCTACAATATTCAACTTCATATAAAAAAAAGACAGCTAAAACTCTGCTGTAAAATAAAAAGAAGCCTGGGAGATATCACCATCTCTGATTTCAAGCTCTACTATAGAGTTATAGTAATAAAAACTGAATGGTATTGGCATAAAAACAAACAGATTGATCAATGGAATTGAATTGAAGACACAGATAAAAATTCACACACCTATGGGTTTTTTTTTTTATTTTTGATAAAGAAGCCAGAAATATACAATGGGAAAAAAGCATCTTCAACAAATGGTGCTAGTCTAACTGGATGTCAGCATGTTGAAGAATACAAATAGGTCCATATGTATCATCCTGCACAAAACTCAAATCCAAGTTAATCCAAGACCTCAATGTAAAACAGGATACATTGAACTTCATAGAAGAGAAAATGAGGAATAGCTTTGAACACATTGCCACAGGAGACAACTTCCTGACCAGAACAACAATAGCGCAGGCACTAAGATCAGCAATTAATCAATGGGACTTCATGAAACTGAAAAACTTCTGTAAGGCAAAGGACATCATCAATAGGAAAAAAAGGCAGCCTAGAGAATGGGAAAAGATTTTCATCAACTCCATAACTGACAAAGGGCTAATTTCCAAAATAAATAAAAAACTTGAGAAACAAGACATCAACATACCAAATAATCCAATTTAAAAAAAATGGGATACGGATCTAAATGGATAATATGCAACAGAAGAATCTCAAATGATCAGGAAGCACTTCAAGACATCCTTAGCCATCAGGGAAATGCAAATCAATATGACTCTGAGATTCTATCTTACACCTGTCAGAATGGCTAAGATCAAAGAGACAAGTGATGACTTATGTTGGAGAGGATGTGGAACAAGGGGAACACTCCTCCATTGCTGTGCAAACTTGAACAGCAGTTTTGGAAATCAATATGATGGTTTCTTAGAAATTTGGGAATTGATCTACTTCAAGACCCAGCTATACTACTCTTGAGCATATAACCAAGGTACACTCCATCCTACCTAAAGGGCACTTGCTCAGCTATGTTCATAGCAGCTTTATTCATAATAGCCAGAAACTGGAAAAAAATTAGATGTTGCTCTACCAAAGAAAGAATAAAGAAAATACAGTACATTTACACAATGGAATATTACTCAGCTGTTAAAAATCATGAAATTTTCAGGCAAATGGATGCAACTAGAAAAAACATCTTGACTGAGGTAATTCAGACTCTGACAGACTAACATGGTATTTACTCAGTTATAGGTGGGTATTAGCTGTAAAGGATAAACGTGCTACAATCCATAGACCCAGAGAGACTAGGTAACAAATAGGACTCAAGGCGGGATTCATGAACCCTTCTGGGCAGGGGAAATAGGACAGATTGTGTGGGTGGACTGGGGGAGTGGGTGAGCATGGGAACAGGCGGGATCAGGCAGGCAGGGGAAGGTGGAGGGAGAGAGCACCGGGTGCGACAACTGGAATTGTGTGTCATTTCGGGGGTGAGGTAGAAACCTAGTGCAATGGAAGTTCTCAGGAATCTACAAACTTTGCCTTCAGTAAGACTCCTAGTAAGTAGGGGGTGGGAATAAGATCCTGAAACATCCATCTCCTGTAACCAGGCAAGACTTCCAGTGGAGAGCTTGCGACACCAAACCAGCAACAAAACCTTTCATGAACAATTTGTCCTGCCTGCAGGATGAACTGTGGTAAAGGTGCCACAGAAATTCTTGGAGTGGCCAACTAATGACTGGTCCAGCTGGAGACCCATGCTATGAACGGGATTCTACCCCTGACACTGCTTGGAGGGCCAGGGACCAGAGGCTGGATAGCCCGGAGACCTAGGCTAGATGCAAACATGATTAGGGGGAAAAGTCAATGATATTATTCCTAATGATATTACGATATACTCCTAGATTGGTGCCTATTGCAAATGTCATCAGAGAGGCTCCATCCAGCAACTGGTGGAAACAGATCCAGAGACCGACAGCCAAACATTAGGTGGACTTCAGGAAATCCTGTGAAATAGGGGGAGAAAGAATTTTAGGAGCCAGAGAAGTCAAGGACAACAAAAGAAAAACCACAAAATCAACAAACATTGGATCACAGATGCTGAATTGATAATCAGAGAGCCTGCATGGGTCTGACTTAGGGACTCTGCATATAAGTTATGATTTTGTAACTTGGTGTTCTTGTGGGACTTGTAACAGTGGGAGCAGGGGCTGTCTCTGACTCTTTTGGATGCCTTTAGGACCATTTTACTCTTACTGGGTTGCCTTGTCCAGCCTTGATATGAGGAGAGGTGCCTAGTCTTGTTGCAATTTGAAATATTATATTTGGTTGATATTCTTGGGAGGCTTGCCCTTTTTTGATGGGAAATGGAGTAGGTGTGGATCTGAGGGGAGAGTGGAGGTGTGGGGAAAGAGAAATGGGAGGGGAATCTATGTTCAGGATGTAATATATGAGAGAAAAATAAATTTTAAAAAGACATGTGATTAAGGCACTCTTATTGTAACAACTATGACTTCAGAGTCTTCTATATATGTATTATTTCCCAGACATAAACACAGCAGTGATGAACTGAAACACCTCTTTCTCTTGTGTCTGTATCTTTTCACTTGTCTCATATCTCCAGAACACAGGCAGAATAAAAATACTTATCTTGTCCTTGAAACCTACCCATGCCCTTACAATGCAGGGAAACTCTGGGTCTTGAAGCAAAATGTAAGAAAAAGAGTTTGCTGTTGTTTGATCTAAGCATAGAGAAAAATTTAATTCCCAAGTTGTAAGAAATAGACAAATTATTAAGTAGATTATAGACACTTAAATATAATATCTTCTGGTTTCACAATAGATATTACAATGAAAATATGTAAATCACATCACTAAGTTAACTGGATCCAGTAAGTAAATGACATGAAAAACAGGTTAAGTTAGGGAATGGAGTTTTTTTTTTTTTCAATACTTAAGAGTACTACTGTTCTTCCAGTGGCCTGGGATTCAGTTCCCAGTACTCACATGACTGCTCACAACCTTTATAACTTCAGTTCTGATAGAATCTGATGTCCTCTTCTGACCTTCTTGGGTACCAAGAATGCGAGTGCACAGATACATGCAGGAAAAAAACACCCACTCACAAAATATAATTAAAAAAATTACTATTATAAAAGAAGTTGTGTTATGAATGGAAATTCATGTTCCCGTAGGCTTTTTATTTATTTATTCTTTATTTATTCTTAGTCTTTAAGATATGTAGTAAATAAGGCACAGTTTCTGTTGTATTTATTTTTTTAATCTTTGTGTTTTTAAAAATATACATTCTTCCCTTGAGGATGATATTATAGAATATATGCTTATTTTTTTCATCAAGTGTGGAGGTGGTTGGAAAGGTTAACTTAGGACAGGTGCTCCTGCTGTCCCACCAACTTATTTCACAAAGCAGCCATTCACATTCTGTGGGCACTGCTGCTCTTTGAAGCCCTCTGGTCTGACCTCATAGGCTACACGCTGCTATGACTTGAAATAAGAAGCACTTTATCAATGTCTGCACACTGCCTGACCTCTTTTTTTCCAAGCACTGTTCCCTCCCAGAATTTTTCCAATGAACTAATAGGGTCACGAACAGAAATGGATCTAAGGCACTTGAAAGCTTCCTGATTCCGCTGTTCAGTGGTCTCATTTTTTTTTTTAAGCAGCAAAACTCTTTATACCAAATGACAAAAAATAGTAAGAAGTTAAATGTATAAAAGTAGAGCATGTCTATTTGAAGCACAGGCATTCTCCCTTCATTTTTAGCAATTTTGTTCCTGTGGAATTTCTAAAATTATTTTTTAACAACTCGTTGTCTTCATTATTTGTTTTTCAAAGGTAACATTAAATTTTGAAAATAATAGGAAAGAGGAGCCAGTGGAAGAGAGTGTAGATATGGTTTCTGCCTTTTCCAGTATTTAAATACAAAACATCATTCATGAGGCCCTTACTGTGTCTGCGTACTGCATACTCAAGTGGCTTGTGCTGTGGATTCCTGTCTGAATCCTCACCCTTTCTTCTGAGGTCAGGTTTCCACCCCACCCCTATCAATGTAATGAATGCATGAGATAAAAACAATCTATAAAGGGAAAGAGGTTATTTATTTTGTATGTATGTGTGTGTATCTGTGGGTGTGTATGTGTGTGAATGTGGTATTTCTGTGATACATGAATTTGTGTGCAGCTCTGCATTCAGGAGTGGGTACGTAGGTGCAAAGGCCAGACAAGGAGGTCAGGTGTTCAGCTCAGTGCCTCTCTGCCTTATTCCCTTGTGACAGTGACCCTCACTAATCCTGAAGATAGGCAGGCTGCCGGAAACCTCAGTGGTCCTCCACCTCAACAGCATGGTGTTAGATGGTCACCCAATCACACTCATTTTTATAGGAGTTCAGGGTCTTTGAACTCATGTCTTCATACTCACCCGAAAAGTGTTCCTTTCCATTATCATCTCCCTAGTCCCAAGGGTTCAGTCCTGAGTACAGTTTTAGATGTTTTAGAGATCATCTTTTGGCTTCTTTCTTCTGAGAATGTAACAAGGCAATGCATAGTCATGGAAGTGTATGGCAGAAGAAATTGCTTAACAATGGTTAGTGAGAACCAACGAGAGAAAGAAGAAGGTGCTAGGTCTTATATCTCTTTTAAAGGCATTTCCACAATGACGCTTCCTCTTAACAAGCCCCACCTTTTAAGTATTCTACCATTTTCCAGTGGCACCATGGGCTGAGACTATACTTTTGAGATGTAGGCCTTAGGAGGAAATTTATCAAAAATGGAGCAGAACGCATTATTAGAAATTCTGTAGTTGACTAGTGGCAAAACCATTTTAATTTCAAACCTAAGGTTTTCACTTAAAAGCTGGTGATCAACGGAAGGATGATCTATACCTCTCATCCTCAGCTTTTGTGTGGAGAAACAGGTAACAGATAATATAGAAACATAAAATATGTAAAATTTATCATGAATATAATCTGGGACATATTTTTCTCAATATTAATCTTGACGATGATTTTGGAGAGACAGAGATCAGTCCTCTCTCATACATCTGCCTATTGAGTTGTTACCAAATGCACATGTAGGACAAATTTTTATATATGTTATAGTTTCAGGAAAGTTCAGTGACGGAAGTTCAAATTTCATTACATTTATGAAAATAAATATGCAAAATTACCTGTTCCATGAATTGTAAACAGAGCCATGAAAAACTCAGCTCCTTAACATGCACAGATTGAACCCACAGCAATCTTTGGAATTGAAAAGCCAGACCAAATGCATTCTTCCTTGTCATTTTCCTGTTTCTTAAAAGACATTGATGGGTATAACTAGGGATTATCAAATAAAATGGATACATTTTATCTGAATCTCTTTTCAGTTTTGAGTGGCATGTCATCCTGTCCTCCATTAAAAAACACCTATAAATCCTGAATAAAAATGAATGACACAACTGCTTCAAAGATTTGAAAAGAAGTCACATCAAATGTTAAATCTCAAGGGAGGGAAACAGGTAATTTTTTTCAAAATATGAAATGAGGGGCAGTGATATGACTCTAAATGGATCCTCTATATTTCCCTCACAAGGTTCTGGAAGCATTGAAGAAAAAAAGAGGCAGATAAAATGTGATAGCTAGAGAGGAAGGGTGATGTGTAGCAAACAGATGTACTTGGGCATGATATAGCCTTTGTACTCATAAAATGACTGCAGGTATGGTTGTTTTCAAGAGACACACATACAGCTTGGCCCACTCACTTTTCATCAAAGATGGGTAGGTTCCCATGAGGCACCATTCCTCCAAGGGGGACTATTGACATTTAATGATTTATGAGGATGGATATCATATCCTACAGTGCTGTACCCACTGATAAGTTGCCTATATTACAGTAATTAATCTCCCACCCACACTTGTGCAAGCAAAACTAAAGAAACTCAGAGAGGAACAATCAAAAGAATATGGGAGAGTAGGAGAGGAGCTTGTTCAGAAGGGCTTCAGCAGGAGAAGGTGAAAGAATAGAACAGATTAAATGATTAAAATTCTTTATAGGCATGTATGAAACCGACAAAGAGTAAAACAAAGTAACACTTTGGCCTCTGCACATGCATTCATGCACTCACAGGCACATGCACATGTATAGAGACACATAGACTCACACTCAGAAACATAACATATTGTGATATAGCACAATTATCTAATAAAGATTTACTATTTGACACCTTACACAACCTTGGTACAGGGCGGGAGGGGGTTGGACCTGCCTCAGCTGAGTGTGCCAGGCTCTGCTGACTCCCCATGGGAGACCTTGACTTGGGAAATGTGGGGACGGGGAGTGGATTGGGGAGGAAGGATGTGGGGTGGGAAGAGGGAAGAGGCAGGGGATCTGTGGTTGGTAAGTAAAGTGAATAGAAAATTTCTTAATAATAATTAAAAAATTAGTCCATGGGTTTCCACTAGTGTGGTCCGTCATCTCTGCACATCTTCCCATCATGACCTCAAAGTCC
>CABHPH010157393.1:0-29399 GCA_902168325.1 Peromyscus nudipes | reverse complement strand
TTTTTTTTTTTTTTTTTTTTTTTACCACTAAGTAGTTCTCCATTGTGTATATGTGCCACATTTTCTTTATCCATTCTTCACTTGAGGGCTATCTCGGTTGTGGCTGTGGAGCCCCCATGGTCCTGGTCTAGGCCCTCTGGACACGGAGGATGGTTATTTGGCTCAAACTGTTTGGGGGGCACCCAGGCAGGGGGATTGGGATCTGTCCCTGGTGCATGGGCAGGCTTCTGGGAGTCTGGTGCCTGTGGTGTGACACCTTGTGCAGCCTTGGTGCAGTGGGAAGGGGCTTGGACCTGCCTAGGCTCAGGGTGCTGGGCTCTGCGGACTCCCCATGGGAGACCTCGATTTGGGGGATGTGGGGATGAGGGGTGGCTTGGGAGGGAGGGCTGGGAAGTGGGAGGAGGGAGAAGGGGGGGTCTGTGGATAGCATAGGGAGTGAGTGGAGGATTTATTGGTGGGGAAAAGTGGAATAAAATAAAAAAAAAGAAAAAAGAAAAGAAAAAAGGAAAAAAAAAAGGAAAGGGAAGGGAGAATGATATAATTATATGATAATCTCAAAAATGAAAGAATTTTTTTTAAAGATCCATGGACATGATCAAAATAATCATGTGATAATTTTTAAATTAAAATAGTAATAAAAATAAAAAATAATTAAAAAATTAAAATTAAAAAAAGAAAAAGAAAACAGTGTATTAGAGAGAATAAAGAGAAACATCTCAATAAATGCAGAAAAATCTGTGTGTGTGTGTGTGTGTGTGTGTGTGTGTGTGTATTCCTTTACCATTTTTGGGATAAAGGTATTCATACCTATACTAAAAATTCATATTTCAAATATATATAGGTCTAAGTTTTAATGTTATTCTGTCCCACCGATCTATTTATATCTCCTACAGAACATAGTATTGAATATGATAACTTAGAAGAAAAAAATATCTGGGTCTATAGGTCAATTGCAAAAAGTTTGCTAAGCATGTAGCTCTATAAAGGGGATCATGAGGTCAGGTCATACACAGCATCCAACTTTATGTACTGTATTTGTATACATATATACATTAGTTTATATATGCTAATAGCTAGTGTATATGCTTATATATAGCTACAGTATAGTTTTTAAGATTAAAAAAAATTCATGTAAACACTTAAGCATTTTATTCTACTTCCAAGTCCAATACTCTTTTTTACTTTAAGATATGTTTTTATTTAACATATAACCATAAAAATCACTCTTAGGAAAGCCAAATTGTCGTTGCCTCGGTTGCTTTCAGTAATCCCCTGCATCTATCCTTTGAAATGGTGTTTATCGACATAAGAAGAAGAAGGTAACAGCTATTGAACAGCTAGTCTGTGCCAGGCATTGTGCTAAGTGCTAGTTTATATTATCTCATTTTATGTTAGCAGGATTCTATTAACATCCAAACATCATTAAGAGTAAAGACTGGAGTCACTGCCGGTATCACAAGTAATTGTAAACAAGTCTAAATTGTAAAGATGCCTATTGTATAATTAGAATGCGAAGTTCTCCATATAAAAACCCAAATAATACAAATTAGAATATGCACATTTTGAAGAGCAGTTCTCTGCAGGGAGAGTGAGAGTTCAAAGATGTACACATTTGCTGGTGTCAGAGAATTACTCCAGGATTCACAGACATTTGACTCAGCGAATCAGTCAATTATTAGTTTTCAACTTTAGCATATTCCTAAAATTTTAATCTGAAAATCCTTCCAATGTTTTCTTATACAAAATGTCTTTTCTTCTTTCAGACTTTACTTCACTGTAGTCTCCTTGTAAATACCCAATTCACCCTGTTCAGTATCTAATTTATATCAAAGTCCTCCTTTGTGACCTAGTCCCTGTGTCCGCTTCTGTGTGCAACACGTAAAACACGTTTTGAACATGAACATTTGACTTTATCTTGCCATTGAGATATTAAGATATATCATTCCTATTCCTTTTCTTGAAATAAATTTGTGTTTGGGCTTGCCCTGTGTACATTCCTGCCTTCTTCCATGAGGACCACAGTGCTGAATAGCTACTGACCCAAGGAGCCTGACCCCACAACACACTCGAATCACCTTGAGCCAGTTTTAGCTGTGAATAGCCAGTATCAGTTAAATTTTAGCTTACCACGAGCTCAGGTCAGCTGTTTCCGAGGGTTCCCCCATCACTAACCTGACACTCCTTGCTCATATAG
Organism: Peromyscus nudipes; assembly: GCA_902168325.1. NCBI lineage: Eukaryota > Metazoa > Chordata > Mammalia > Rodentia > Cricetidae > Peromyscus > Peromyscus nudipes. The sequence goes on along the minus strand of CABHPH010157393.1, from coordinate 27,205 downwards.
TCCTTCCTTTCTCTCTTCAACAGGACACCTGGAGCTCAGCCCAGTGCTTTGGACCAACAGACAGGGAGCCTGGATGGGACCAACGTAGGCCCTCTGCGGGTGTGTGACAGTTGTATAGCTTGTTCTCTGTATGTGTGTGTTTGTTGGGGGGCTCCTAGCAGTGGAATCAGGAACTGTCTCTGGCTCTTGAGCTGGCTTTTGGGAATCTATTTTCCATGCTGAGTTGCCTTGCCCAGCCTTAATGCAGGGGGAGGAGCTTGGTTCTCCCTCAATTTGATTTGCCATGCTTTACTGACATCCATGAAGGCCTGCCCATTTCTGAACCTAGATGGAAGAGTGGATGGGGGGGTTAGAAGGGAGGAAAGGGAGGGAACAGGAGGAGTAGAGGGAGGGGACACTGTGATCAGGATGTAAAATAAATGAAAAAATAATTAATAAAATATTAGCTTACCAGAGACACAAGGGCCACAAATAAAAGCTACTCTTGAGGGCCACTCGCAACTTACAAGATTTTTTTGTCAGTATTCATTATTATAGAAAGAGCATGGTAATATAAGACTCCTCTCATTTGTAAAATACTGGGAATGTGATTTATATTCTATCTATATTAAATATTCTTATGTTGAACTAAAACATATTACATTTGGGGCTAGAGAGAGAGCTCAGCAGTTAAGGGCACTTGCTGATTTTTGCAGAGGAGCTGGGTTCGTTTCCCACATTGTGGCTAATAACTGCCCAAAACATTAGTTCCCAGATATCAAATGTCATCTTCTGACCTCTGCAAATTCCTGCATTCACATTATACACATAAATTCATGTGGCTTCCCCATCCCCCACCCTTGCAAAATAGAGAACTGGGGTTCAGACTTAACTAGTTAGAAAGTAAACAAACCATGTCATTCACCCCAATTTACACATGGTTTTCTTCTAACTCCTCTCCCCAGTTGATAGTTATATTATGTACCGTGTAAACCAGAATCAAGAGATTCATCATTAACTCATCCTTTCTCCATTTTCATTCCATCCAAGTATTAAGCAGGAACTTTGATTCTACTTCCTAAATGTCACAGTCGTCATTTCCCTTTGTCTTTGTCACCTTATTTTATACCCAGTCCTTGTGGTTTATTTTCTGTCCTGTCTCCTGTCTCCTTCCATGTGACCAGGAAGTAACTGATTTTATTAAAACCTTCTATCTATCTGCCTTTGTGTGCTATTGCCTTTGCTGAGAGATCTTCAGACTTGCCTCCTCCATCCCCACAGTCTGGCTTTGAATGGCAAGTGAGGCTCTTCAGGGAAAGAATATGCTTTTATGTATTGAGACTGGATAGAGAGAGAGTAGATATGGAGGAGAGGGGTGGTGTGGGGGGCTGGAAATAGCTGAAGGAAAAGAAACTGTGGTGATACTTTATTTGTGATGAAATGTGATATTTTATTTGTATGTTAATAAATAAAGTTGCCTGGAGATCAGAGGTCAAATAACCATTAAGCAGAAGTCCGGTGGTGTTAGCACACGCCATTAATTCGATCACATGGCAGGCAGAGTCTCTGTGTGGTCAAGGACACAGCCAAGTGTGGTGACACGAGCCTTTAATCCCAGTACCAACCATAAAGACCTGGAGGTCTGTATAGACAGGCAGTGATGAGGAAGTCATGTGGCTGGGCTTAGAGCCAATGAAAAGGCAGCACAGAAAGGCAATAGAAACACAAGTCAGGCAGGAAGAAACTCTCTCTGGGGAAGCTACTGCTGGTGATAAGCTAAAGCTAGCAGTGGCTATTGCTCTGATCTCTTTTGCTATTTCCTCTGTATTTGGCTCTGTGTTTCTTATTTACTAAGACTGTTTAGAATTTCATCTATAAGAAACTGTGATCTAGATGTATTGTTGAAAGAAGAATGTATTTTCAATACTAATACTAATACTAATATTAATACTAATACTAATATTAGTACTAATACTACCAATAATAGAATCTGTCTTTATGCTTCCACCTCTGCTACCCCTTTCTTGCATGATCTGTAAAATGTTAATCATAGTTGTTTTCTGTGTCTCAAAGTCCTTGAGCTGCATTAAATGTTCTGCCTCTTATAAACTTGCCACTTATATGTCTTTTAATTTGGTTCAATATTATCTATAACTTAGAGCCTTTTTTCTAATTTTTTTCCTTTTAAAATATTTTTATTCTTTGAAATGTTGACACATTTATACAACATATTTTCATCACAGCCATGTACCACTACCTCCCTCCACTCCCCCTCATGACTTTTCCCCTGTGTCTCCCTTCATGTCTTCCTTTTCATTTTTTTCACATTTTTTTCATTTTATTAAGAGATTTTCTATTCATTTTACATATCAACCTCAGATTCCCCTGTCCTCCCTCCTCCCACCACCCAGTCTTCCCCCTCAACCCACCCCCAATTCCTACCTCCTTCAAGGCAAGATCTCCCATGGGGAGTCAGCAGAGCGTGGTACATTCAGTTGAGGCAGGTCCAAGGCCCTCCTCCTTGCACCAAGGCTGTGCAAAGTGTCTCATCATAGGCACTAGGTTCCAAAAAGCCAACACATGCACTAGGGACAGGTCCCAGTCCCACTGCCTGGGGCCCCCCTAAACAGTTCAGGCTAAAAAACTGTCTCACTTATCCAGAGGACCTAGTCCAGTAGCATGGGTGCTCTTTAGCTATTGGTCCATAGTTCGTGTGTTTCCACTAGTTTGACTAGTTGTCTCTGTACTTTTTCCAATCATGGTCTCAATATCTCTTGCTCATAGAATCCCTCCTCTCTCTCATCGACTGGATTCCTGGAGCTCAACCGGGGACCTGGCCATGGATCTCTGCATCTGCTTCCATCAGTCACTGGATGAGGATTCTATGATGACAGTTAGGGTATTCAGTCATCTGATCACCAGAGTAGGCCAGCTCAGGCACCCTCTCAACCATTGCCGGTAGTCTATGGTAGAGTCATCTTTGTGGATTCCTGGGGACCTTCCTAGCACTCTGCTTGTCTCTATTCCCATGGCGTCTTCATTTATCATGGTATTTCTTTCCTTGTTCTCCCACTCTGTTCCTGATCCAGCTCGAACCTCCTGCTCCCCTAAACTCTCTTTCCCCCGACCCTTGCCCTCCATTACCCCCACTCACTCCCAGTTTTCTCATGTAGATCTCATCTATTTCTCCATCGCTGGGCTATCCCTGCGTCTTTCCTAGGGTCCTCCTTATGGAGTACTACTCAGCAGAGAAAAACAATGACAGCATGAGGTTTTCAGGCAAATGGATGGAACTAGAAAATATCATCCTGAGTGAGGTAACCCAGACTCAGAAAGACAAACATGGTATGTACTCTCACTCATAAGTGGATACTAGATGTAAGGCAAAGGATAACCACTTTTCTAATTTATTATGAAAAGTCCTTCTTCAGAAGATTCTTCAGAGTGAAGCTTTCTCTCACTGTATACTCTTATACACAGACTAAAGATTCCTTACTATGTATTTTCCTGTCTTAATTGTCATCTTATTTCTTCCCTTATGCAAAGTTATTGAACTACACACATGATGTTTTGTTCTAATATCATTACATTCTATGTTCTCTCTTACTCTGAACTCTCTGGGGTCTATGATAAAATGTGCACATTGCAGGTTCCACGAATAAATAGAGAAGTTTATAATATTTTATTTAAGTTTAATGATTTCCCCATAATTTAAGCTACAGTTATTAACATATGGCTCACTCTGGATTTCTCCAATATAATTTGCCAATATTTGATTAAAAACTTTAACTTATTTTGACAGACTCTAATATTACATCTACATGCAAAATATCTGATGCCTGTTAAAGAAAATTTTATTCTAACATCCATGGAAATCACGCAATGATATTGAATACTTGGGGATAAAAAAAAAACACGAAATGTGAAGTGCCTGATATACACTGAAAAAAATAAATAGTTTTCACATGTTATGGAGTAATAATACCAAAATGATAGTTTTGTCTAATTTAATATAAATAATTACATAGAACAGCAAGACATTCATCTTGAATAAAGCAAAGACTATAAAAACACAGAGGCACATCCGACATAATGAGAAGGCCTTGCTTTCAGGTTTAACTTAGAGTACCCAATGATGGCCTTTGCCTCCAGGGCTAAGATTCTGAGCTTTGTTGAGTTTTCTACAAATGGCACAGCTCTTATCACGCCGTGGTAGTGAAAACTGATATCCTTCAGATGCAAGGACAGTCTATCAACAAAGAAGTGTCATACTTGGACACATCTCTATGCCATGAGAAGCTCTTGCAGGTTATAAGCTAGCCACTGCAGATCCCCGGAGCTAGGGAAGGTGCAGGCAACTTAAGCTGGCACGGAGAGAGTTGCTTGTGCATCAGGAATGTGCAAAGTGTAACCATGAGGAAAGTCCTTGTCTTCTGTCACAGCCAGCCAGCACTCTACTGAGAACTAACACAAGGGATTTGTCAAAATCAAGTCCAGAGTTCCTTGTGAAGTGTAAAACCATAGATAAGTGCCACAGTTATTGCTTTCTTTTTAAAGGTAAGAGTGATGACTCCTTGAAAATCTTGGTAAAGCCCCTAAGCTAATGCATCTTTGTAGATAAGTTCACTATGAGAAATTATGAATGTAAGCTGTATAAACAACCTACAGCATATTTATTTTAATATCTAATAAATTAAAAGATTAATTGACTTCTTAGAAAGACCTACACTTTATGCATCATATTCTCTCTCCTTCAATGAACCCAAAAGATAAACATTTTCACCTTGGTTAATAAATATTGTCAAAATTGTTTAAGACTAGATAATTAAATTAAACTAATATAACACAATTTATCCAATGGTGACTATGTGAAATATCATTAGTGTTTATGGTTTTATTTTTGATACTAATTAACAAAAATGGAATTATAAGGGTAAATACTGTGGTTTCAATGTGAGGTTCAACTTTAAAACTTGGCTTACCTTTCTATATTAGATATGACCACTTTTATCTTTTGAGAGACAAAAATACATAATGAAAATGTAGTAATAAATCCTTAAACAATACAGTTCAGAGTGATTAATAATTGATTTCAATCTATTTGAGATTTCATGATACATGATTAGAAATTTTATGTTTGGTTTTTCAGTGTTTTACTATTAAGTCTCTCTATAAGCAGTTTTTACTTTGAGAATTTAAGTGTATTCCAACTATGTGAAAAACACTTTACCCGAATTTCTTTTTTTGAGGTTATAAGATGATAAATCCTATGTATATGAAAAGCATTTCAAATTGGATTAAATGTAAGAAATATTTATAGCTAGTATAAATTTCTTACCTTAGAAAGATGCTGAAAATTAAAATAACTTTATTCTTTCACATATTGTCTATATCTACTTCATATATTGTAATTACTCTAGGTTTGAGATAAATTATTTTTTATTTATTTAACAAAATACATAAATATTTTATGTTATCAATAATTTTGAAAAAATAGATTGATTTTTTTCTTTCTTAAGATATAATAATATATGGATTCCTTTTTGAAGGGCACATTGCTTGCTTAAAGATAAATTACTATTGGCTGCATGTCCACATGTAAAAATAAAGAGACTAGAAACAGACACACACGATTATCTTGTCAAAGTGTAAGGCAAATCTAGTTCATCTGATTATATTGATCATTTGTTTATGTGATTTTCAAAATTAATGTGAAATCTTATTTCCCCTTACACTCTCAAAATGAAACTTTTGATTGCTGTGAAAATCCCTCTAGTCACCACATCCTGTAGCATTTCTGTGTAATGTATCATTTATACTACAGGATTTTATAACCACATAAAAGGCAGTGGGAACTGTGGCTACTCTGAAAGTGGGACTCTTTTAGAGACTAAATCACTTTGAAGTACTAACATTTACAGGAAAATGCAGCATCCAACATCTAGATTCTGGTGACGTATTCTATTATGAATATGACTGCAAGAGCAGACTAAGATCTATACAATTTTATGAGTTTCCTTAACTGTATCTTAAAAATTTAGAATTGACAGTAACTATAGATTAAACTTTAAGAAGAGAGGTTTGCCAAGACACCTATTTCATTTATATTGTAGTGTTACCATGTGCATCATGAGTGTGTTTTACTTCTCTTGTGTTTTGAAAGCTTCCCTTAAGGCCTTTCTTTCCATCTCACTTACTTCACAGATGTGAAGTGTAACCCTAAACATGTTCTTATGAAGAATGATCTGCAGACAGAGGAGTTTGATTTTGGAGATTGCCTTAGTCTTTGTTCCTTTGTTTTGTTGTAATTATTGATGTTTTAATTATGTTTATGCTTACTCTCCCAAACTTGGGAATATTTAGTTGTGTCACGAATGACTGGAATGCTTAATGTGTATCTTCACTAACATGTGAAGTACCACTTTGTCACAGAAATTTTCATAAATTTGTTTCACACCTCTTATAAGTTGCCAAGCTTTTGGTGTAGGCACTTCTAATTACATGGCCCTTAGCACTTACAGAAAATTTGTCCTAAAAATAACCTGTAATTATCTTATAGCCACTGCCCACAGTCTCAATTATCTAGGATGCACCTCAGAATTAGGAGTAATCCTAAAAATCTTTTCATGCAGCTTTTATAACTGACAGCCTGTCCACTGAAATACATACTTTCACTTATCACAGAATGATTTAGCACTTAAAGATTGCCTCATTTTTTTAGTATATGTGACAATAAAGTAAGCATATATAACTGTGAAAAGTAGGCAATTATAGTTTAGAATAACATGGTGTTTTCAAAGTTATCATACCAAGGGCTATAATTGACTCTGAAGACAACAGGCCTATTTTGAGGGGTATTCTGAGGGAAACAGATGGAGAAGTGATGTTATGATCTAGGAGGTAATTTTTGAACACAGGAAAGTGTGCTTAAGTTGAGACAGGTTCAATGTGCTAAACAGTGGTTATTGAAATAGATTTAAATCAGTCCTATATAGAGATCTGGAATTATAAAGTTTGGAGCTGAGGAAGTTGTACCAAATTTTGCAGAAACAATAAATCTTTGCATCCCTATCAGTTATTGTATCGAAAAAAGAACAAACCAATTGCATTCCCAGGATAAGGTATCACCTATGAATAATCAGTAATTACATTTTCTAATATCTGATGTAGAAAGTGCTGCTGAGGAGGGATTTTGGGAGAACATTTTAGATACTTCTAATGTAGCTGGAGAACCCAATGTGCTACTTTTGTTACTTGAATGTTTTTAAAAATCATTTATTTAATTATTTATTACATATGTGCAAGGATCCACCTTGCACTCTCACACAGTCATTTGTCTACCCTCATACACGGGTGTTCAGAAGATGACTAGCAGGGGGAGTTGATCCTCTTCTTCCACTATGTGGGTTCCAGTGTCAAATTCAGGTCTTCAGGCTTGGTGGCAGACATCTTAAACTGCAGAGTTATCTATCTCAGTAGCCTCGTGGGTTTTGAATGGTTGTGCACTGCTTCAATTCATGTCCTGGGTGATAATTTCAAGTACAACAATTTTAGGATACAAATGGGACTCCTGTAAGTAGCTTAAAGGCATTCATCCTTAGGAATGGGTTAATGCCACTGTACAAAGGCATGTGAGTAGGTTTCTCCCATTATTTTCATGACGATAACCATGGAATTTTCATCATTCTAACCAGTCATAGAGTATAATGTTCAAATTGTCATTTTGAAACTGGAAATCACACAAATTACGGGTATCACATCCTTGGAAGTCCCTGTCTGCAGAGCAGTGAAGAACTCAATAAGTTCTATTAAAATGAAGTGGCTGCTGGTATTCCACTATGGCAACACAAAGAGGCTAAGACAGAAAGAAGGTAATATTACTATGCAAGTACTTGGAAACATAAAAGTGACTTTGGAATTGGTTCATTGGTAAATATATGTGTATCAGATACAGTTTTAATATGAAGGCTGGGAAGGACTGCATTGCTGTGAATAGTTGGTTAAGGGAGATTCAGCAGGGGGTTTAGAAGAAGAGTAATGAGGTTTTCAGAGTTTATCTAAGTGATCACAAGAAGAATATGGGGACTGGTTATTTATAGGCCCAGTCTTAAGTCCACTTCAGCAGCTGTAAGGTAGAGTTTGCAAGGGTTATGTCTTTTTCTGAAGATGACAGTTTTTTTCTTGTCTTGTACCTCTCTTTGATCTCATACATTCTTTCCACCATGTCTCTTTGAGACATTATAAGACATGTTTAAAAGTGTTTACTCAAGGTTTCTATCTGACAGATTACTATCCTACTATTTTTCAATCAGCCATGGTCATCTAATTTTAGTGGCTATTGTAATGAGTCTCTGTCTGTCCTGCCAGCCAGCTCCCAGATAATAGCAGGGAGACTTATATTAATTATGAAAACTCACCTTTTGATGTAGGAGTTCTAATAACTTAAATTAGCCCATTTATATTAATCTATACTCTGTAACATGACATTACCTCTCTTCCATCTGGCACCTCTTGTTTCCTCTCTGTGTCTGGCTGGCAACTCTGCCCTGCCACTTCCCAAAGTCCTCTCTGTCCTCAGAAGTCCCTCCTATACCTCTTGTCTAGCTATTGGCCATTCAGCTCTTTTTTTACACCAATCAGCAACCTGTCTTCACACAGTGTACAAATATTTCTCAATATTTCCCTTTGTTTCTAAATAAAACGGAAAGGTTTTAACATTAACATACTAAAACTATATATAAAAAGAACAATTATCAGGTAAGAATTACATTCACAGTGTCTAGTCTAGTTTGTATTTGGTAAATTCTGAAAAAGTACTGTATTATCTATCCTATCTTAGGGATACAAAGTTTTCTGCATAATTCACTTTCTATCCTAAATTTTATTACCAACCCCAAACTATCATTTTAGATTTCAAAATATTTTCTCAGATAAACAATGTAAGCATTTACTTTTCTCACACTTATAAACTTTATATTAGTTATGCAATTTTCTTTTCTGAATTTGGTAACAAGGAAAACTCTAATTATGTCATCTTCAACTCCATCAGAGATGTGAGAAGGACATAATATTACCTAAGTAAACAGGAAGTGCAGAGCAAACAAGTTCCAAAACTACAGAAATGGCAGAGACAGCTGACTACCTGAACAGTCACCCAAGGTTGTTATGCAACTTTGGGACATCCATCTTCAGCCTACAGGTCTAGAATATCTAACACAAAATCACAAATATCCTACAACAGCTCTTCCAGGATCAGGGCTGTTTCCACATTAATGAAAATGACTATGTTACTTCAGGGCTTTCTTCTCCAATTCTAAACATTTATTCCAGAAAATCTCATTTTATCTTCTACTTACAACTTCTTATTAATTGCTGATATTCAGACTCCAGTCAAATGTATTCAGCAAGAAGTGAAAGTGGCCCCATTGGTCCCCTCATGTATAACACTAAGGGATTACATAGCACCAAGCTGAATAGATTAAAACCATGAACAAGGATAAAGGCAAAGTTTCTAAGCCACAGGAAATCTAAGAGGATACTTACTGAAAGTGCTTCATTGTATAAGTGAGCATGTATCATAGCATAACAGACGCTGGTCATCAAATCTAATCTAAGATCTTTCCAGGGGTCAGCACCCTCACAGAACAATTTCAACTACAAGTTTCTTTAACGGAAATGCAGCCTGTACTCATCATTCAGACACTTAAATGTAGAACTATGGGGATTACAGAGACCCAGCTCATTTCCTTGGGAAGATATGAGGTATCTGGTTATCTATTAGGTAAATAATTTAGAGTTCTGCTCTCTAAATTTGTTTACGTCCTAGATAAGAAGCAGTGCATGTTATGAAAAAAGTAATATACAATTATGTATAACAGATATAAATTATGGTGTGATATATCATAACAGATCTGTCTCTATGAATGTGTGGTCAGAAATTTTAAATGTTTTTCCTAAATTATAATCCATTTACTGCAATCCATTTACTCCATTCATGAAAGTATTTTAGTAAAATGCTATTTAGATAAGTGCATCTTCCCTTTGGTTACACTAATATGTAACCTTAGATTTGATAAATAGTTTTCTAAACTCTGAAATTATATAATGAAGAGCAATGAGTGAGATTTGACTTCTCTTTCTTAGCTATAAAGGACACTTTGGACTTAGAATTAGAATTCATTTTGAATTTAATGAGAATATCTTTCTTAATCAGTAATTATGAATAAAATGACTAATAAGTATGCATATAGCTAAACATATTCTCATAAAAATTTTTAATTTATTGGTAGCTTATGTGTTATGCAGAGAGCATACATTAACCATCTGGAAATTTTTAATTTTTTTAAAGAAATTACATAAATCAAAAATTAAGTTCTTTCAGAGAATTTTGCAGAAAATGTTAGTTATATTCTTTCTTAATGGAGAATTCTAATTCATCATAATAATTACTATATACTCAGGTATATTTCAAATGATGTATACTTAAATGAACATTCTAGTTAATACATGAAATATCTGCTACATACTGAGTATACAATTCCTCCTCCAATATTGATGAAGTCTTTTCAAAATTAAAGTATTCTAGGTATTTTAATATATCATATATTCATAATTTATAATTTTCCATAACATTTAGTATTACTTAAAAAAGCATTGGGGTCAACAGAATGTGCATTAAATAGATTGAAATAGGCTTTACCTGTTTTAGATATGTAATATATCAATGAATATTTTCAATCACTAAGAGAAAGGCTATAGAATATGTCACTTCTCAGAACCTATTTGTAAATCCATTTTGCAATGACTTAGTGATATGACAATTTTCCCATAAGATATGCTTTGCGTATTATATAAATAAATCCACACTAACCCCCTTTGGTATGTAAGAATATACACTATGAGAGACTTATTTGTGAACTGGGAGATACTTGAAATGGAGATTGAGAAATAGCTAATGAGAATGGACACATCTGGGACATCACAGCAGCTACTTATAAACAAGGGCAATTGTGTAACTAAAGCAGACTTCTTCTCAAGGACTCAGTCACCATGCATTTTCACTTGATCTTAGCCATGCTGATGACTTTGTGATCTTTGATTATGAGAGTTGAGTGAAGCAATGCTGCATTGGTCCAAAAGTGGATAAAATAACTTGATCTACATTTCCAACACTACATATGTTTGCCCTACTTTCTCTTGTTTCTCTGTCAATCTGTATTTTCCGTTCATTCATGTGAAACTCTCAATATGCCATTTAAAAAACTTTTATCCTGTTGTATCTGATCATATCCCAAAACTGTGATTTTTATCTTCACAACTAAGTGTTGGATCCTTGTCAAAGCAAAGAAATATGAACTCTTTTTTAGTATAATTATTTGACTTATAATTCAATTCACTGATTATATCCAGTGATTATGTATTTCTGTATCATTAACAAGAGATTTTGAAAATTAGAAACATCTTACTCATTTACCGAGTATCCATACTATTGTCAAAACAACATATAGCACTATTAAGATAATTAATATAAATTTAATTGATACATATATTAACTAATTATTAAATTATTAAGATCTAAATGAGATAACCACTGTGCTGTAAGATTACTTAAAACTTAAAATTTTAAGATTCATAGTAGTTACTCTATCATTTGAACAAGTCTATAACATAATATGTGTATGTATATATATATATATCCCCAAAGACCTGACATGTTTTCAAAAAATCAAGTTTTGTAAATTAAAATAAAAATGAATATTTTCTCATTAAATAAAATAACTTATTTTTAAGTTAACTCATTTTACTAGTGCATATTAATTATACAGAATAATGGATTAAATTTGACATTTTCACATTTGCACATAATACACTAATTATATTTGCACATTCTGTACTCTCCTTTTCTCCCTGAAACCCTTATCATTTATTATCTCTCTCCTACTTTCATATCATTTTGTTTGTTTCTTAATTCTCAATTCACAATCTTACTAAGTAGTTTAATAGAACACTCTTTGTAGCCTATATTAGCCTTAACCTTGTGATCAGCTTATCCAGAATCTTGAATTCTGGGATTATAGGCATTTGCCAACCTATATAGCACCTTAAAAAATGTTCCATATATGAAAAAAAAAATGTTACATTTCTCCTCTGAGTCTGGCCTATTTTAGTTAAAATGATATTTCTAGTTTCTTTTACCTCGTTCTGAAAATGTCTTGATTTTGTTCTTCTTCATGACTAAAAAATACTTGACTATATCCATTTAAACATTCTCTATATTCATTCACCTGTTCTTTATGTGTGTCTGTTCTGATTACATAATTTAAATACTGTGAATCATGCTGTGATCAACATGGGTCTCTACTATGCATGGTCCTTTATTATGTGATAGTTGGGTAACATGAACGTTCTATTTGTAGTTTTTAGAGGAACCTCTAGACATAGTGGCTGAACTTTTTTTTTTTTAATTAAGATTTCTTTTTTTCATTTTACACATCAATCAGAGATCCCTCTCTTCCTTCCTCCCACCCCCACAGCCTTGCCCCTCAACCGATCCCCCATTCCCCCCCACAAGAAGACAAGTTCTCCCAGGGGGAGGCACATCCAGTAGAGACAAGTCCAAACCCTTCCCCCTGCCTCAAGGCCGCACAAGGTGTCCCATCATAGGTAGTGGGCTCCAAAAAGCCCCCTCATGCACCAAAGATGGATTCTGATTCTAATGCCAGCACACCCGCCAAGCAAATCAAGCTGAACAATTGTCTCGCTATGCAGAGGGCCTAGGCCAGTCCCATGCAGGCTCCACAGCCATTCATCCAACTTTCATGAGTTCCCACTAGTTTGGTTTGGTTGTCTCTGCAGGCTTCCCCATCATGATCCTGATGTACTTGCTCATAGAATCCCTCTTCTCTCTCTTTGACTGGACTCCTGGAATTTGGCTGTAGATCTCTGCATCTGCCTCCATCAGTTATTGGAGAAAAGCTCTGTCATGATAGGGTATTCACCAATCTGATCACCAGTAGCACAGACACTGAGAGCAAAATTTAATAAATGGGACCTTCTGAAACTAAGAAGCTTCTGTAAGGCAAAGGACACAGTACATAAGACAAAAGACAAAGGATACCCTACAGAATGGGAAAAGATCTTCACCAACCCCACATCTGACAGAGTGCTGATCTCCATAATATATAAAGAACTCAAGAAACTAGACATCAAAATAACGACCAATCCAATTAAAAAATGGACTATAGAACTAAACAGAATTCTCATAGGAAGAATTTCAAATGGCCGAAAGACATTTAAGAAATTGCTCAACATCCTTAATCATCAGGGAGATGCAAATCAAAACAACTCTGAGATACCATCTTACACTTGTCAGAGTGGCTGAACTTCTATACATGCTCATTAATATCATATAACACATCCTATTTCCCTATCTCCTGGCCAGCATTTTTATGTTTTATAGTCTTCTTGCTATCCAGCTGACTGGGTTGAAAATTAGCTTGTAGTTTAGAAATGTATGTTCCTGATAGCTAAAATTCTATGTTGTTTTCTGGTTACCCACTAAATTCAAAATCTGCTACATGCATTATCTAAGCAGAGGTAATCTTCCTATATGATTATGTTCAATCTTATGTGTCAATTTGGACAAATAAGAGATTATGATGTATCTGCTTAAATAGTATTTCTGTGCACATTTGAGGAGATATACCCAAAAGACATTATTATTGGCAACAAAAAACTTAATATGGAAGATTTCTTCTTCCAGGTGTTGGGTAGATAGTGAACATTCTTTGAAGGTTTTAATAGAACAAAAGCATGGTCTATAGATGAATTTACATTCCTTCCTGAGTGCCTCTCCCTGCTTTGAATCTTCAGTTCTCTGACTACCTGATGGGGCTCCAAATTTTACACCAGCAACATTCTCCTCAACCACAGTTTCTAAACTTTTGATTTTATTCTGGAAGTTACATTACCTGCTTCTCTGGTTTTTCAGCCTGTAGTTTGGAAACCACTTATACGCCTAGATTTTCTTGTTCTGCAGTCTTCCAATGGCATAGAATACCTGAGTCTCATAATCTCATCACAAGAAGACAGAAAGACTGCTCATGGTCATGGACTAGTATAATTCCTATTATTTAAATGGGTGTATTACTGAGAGTAATCGATAGATTCCACACAATTCCCATCAAATGCTAAAAGACTCTTTACAATTCAAAAGATGAAAACAAACATTAATGTTTAAGTAGAATCACAGAAGGCCCACAGTAGTCAAGGCAATTCTACAAGAAAAAAAGAAAGCAATTCTGGTTACTAGTGTTCAGTTTCAAAGAATGCCATAGAGTTTACTAGCAAAAACAGCACAGTGTCAGTATGCATGCACACATATAGAGAGACAGACAGAGAGTGCTGCATCCTGCCTAACTATCTAACAGTCTTGAATGGAGGAGTGAGGATTAAGAAAAAATGGATATGAAAATAGAGATGTAGATGATGTAAAAGAAAAAGACAGAGACACAGAATAGCATCAGGAGACTCTGAGTCTATATCACACTGGCCCTACGTTTATTTCTCAGAGCCTTTTTATACACAAAGCAGGGGAGGCAAAAGGCCTCCCTCTCTCAAGGACAGTATGATTCAAGGTACAAACAAGTGTAAACACCTCCTTAATTCTCAAGTCATCTAGTAACCATGCCTTCGGCTAAACATCCTGTTATCTAACCTTGAAGGGTAAGATACCTGGTAACCATGTCTTTGGCCAAACATCATTAATACAGCCTTAAAGAGCAAGGAGAAGCTTGAACTCTCCAACCTTGAGTCAAGATGAAATCAAGCAACAAACTGGAGTCCTTTGTGGCCTCCCACAAGAGAGAGAGGCAAAAAGACACACACACACACACACACACACACACACACACACACACACACACAGAGAGAGACAGAGACAGAGACAGAGACAGAGAGACAGAGAGAGACAGAGAGACAGAGAGAGACAGAGAGACAGAGAGAGACAGAGAGACTGACTTTGACTATCTCTGGAGGTGCCAAAAAAGACACTGGAGAAAATACAGCCTCTTCAGCAAATGAAATTTAGTATTTAATATTTTAGTTACAATTAAAAGGAACCATATTAAATCCAAACTAAGTATCATTACAGTAACAAAATAAAGTGAGTAACTGTAATCAGTAACTTCTCTGCAGCATGTACTTATCTACTACTTACTTCAACTAATTTGAAAAGTATTAAATGAGATGACCCCTATGAAAAGCAACTTTATCAGTGAGAATACAGGGTGTATGAACAGTAAGTTTACAGGCTCTATTCATTACCCAAGTGATGTAGATCAGAACTAGCCACCAAGTTTCTTTTTCTTAATTTTTGAAATAAGTTAATTTTATTGATTATTGGTGCAAATACTAAGGCCACTCCACGTAGTTAAAAGGAAGATTTATTTAGTGGGTAACTTACAAATAAAGGGATAAGTAGGTGGAGGGTTCTGGAAAAGACGCAGTAGTCCAGCGGTGTTCTCTGGAGAACTCTCCTCGGTCTACCTCTCGCATCCAGGTCCAGCAAACAAGAGAGCCTCATGCTTCCCGATCTCAGGTCTTCAGGCCCTCCCTTGGCCCCGCCTTGTAGGCGTGATAGTTACTGAAACCTCAATGGGGGTTGGAACTTCCAGACCAAAGCTGGAGTGGCTACCCACTACATCTCCCCCTTTTTGTCTAAATAAGAAGGTTCTAACCTAATGCAAGACTATGTACAAAGGATTGGTTATCAAATATTGTCCAGGAATAATGAGGGATAATGACATAGATAAGATGGAACTACAATCAATGCGAACAATATCAAGCAAGAAACACACACTAAAATCCAGAGAAGTCTAGAGTGTAGGTAAATGGCATGTTACAAAGATCATTCCAAAAGGTGTCCTACCCTAAAGAACCTGAATCTAATACTTAATATGTTCTACCTAAGAGATGACATGAGACACAATTGCTCCTGGCAGCACCAATTTGATCCCGAGAGAATGTTGGGCTTCTAAGACATTTCCAGTTGGAAGTTTGTCTTCTTGGCACAAAATGGCCTACTGGGCAAAGAACTGCCCTTGGCTCGACTGCTGACAGTACTAATGCTGTCCTTTCTGGACAAGTGGGACATAAGGAAAGCGATCACTGTATTCTGCCAAGACAGGGTAAGGTGGTCTTTCAGAATTCCTGCTTCTAAAAATGGTCTGTCAGATACTCTAGGCCTGTAACCAATTTGAATGCACCAACAATCCTAAAAAACATTAGGTGACTGTCCAGGCTGTCAGCTGTCTCAGTCTACTCTTGCAAGATTACCGAAAGTTGCTTGCATCCATCTACCATTTCTCAGGTACCATTATATTCCTTCTCAGGTCTTTGATATGGTTAAAGACTAGATACTTACAATTTTCCTTAGTTATGATAAGAGATAAGTTAGATATAAAACCTTAAACTCACAAATATAAGATAGATAGGATATCTTCTTTAATATTGTAACTGTAATTCTTGCTCGATAATTGTTTTGTTATATGTAATTTTACTATGTTAAAGTTAAAACCTTCCCTTTTGAAAAAGAAGAAAAGGGGAAGTGTTGTGGGATGTTCTGTATGACAAATATGTTAATAAATAAAGCACTGATTGGCCGGTAGCCAGACAGGAAGTATAGGCGGGACTAACAGAGAGAAAGATTGAGGGACAAGAAGGTGGAGGAGGAGACACTGCCAGCCACCGACAGGAAAGCAGCATGTAAAGATGCCAGTAAGCCATGAGCCACCTGGCAAGGTATAGATTTATAGAAATGGGTTAGTTTAAGATATAAGAACAGTTAGCAAGAAGCTTGCCATGGCCATACAGTTTATAAATAATATAAGCGTCTGAGTGATTATTTTATATGGGGGTTGTAGAACTGCGGGGTTTGGCGGGACCTGGAGAGAAGCTCTCCAGCTACAATTGATACTGGTTTTTTTTTTTTTAAACTGGTAGTGTTTGGTTTCATCTTAGGTCTCTGGGCTATTCTCTGATTCTTGACCACCTAAGCAGTGGTGGGTATAGGTTACATCTAGTGGAGTGGGCCTTAAGTCAAATCAAGCATTGGTTGGCTTCTCCCATAAGTTCTGTACCACCATTGCCCGAGCATATCTTGCAGGCAAGATAGATTTTTAGGTCAAAGATTTTGTGCTTGAGTTGGTGTTTATCTTTCTTTTTTTGGTAGTCTACAGCATACCATTCCATACTGAAGACACTACTAGAACATAGGAGTGAAGGCTCTATGTAGGTGCAAGCTCAATTTATTCATGTTCAATGAATAGTGTATGTAATCTAATGATATTTTACCATGCTCACAGATCAATGCTTTATTAAGCCATCATCAAGGAAGCTTCCTCATGGAGCAGATGCAAACAGATGCAGAAACCCACAGCCAGACATTATGTGGAAAGACAGTCCTTAGAACCCTCAAGTCTAAATGGGATGACTCCATCAAATCCCACTCCTCAGAGCTCAGGGAACCCCATGGATTAGGAGGCAGATGGAGTGTAGAAGCCAGAGGGGACAGAGGGCACCAAGAGGACAAGGTCCTAGGAATCAACTGAGTGACGCCCCTAAAAAGTCACAGAGATTAAAGTAGCAGGCACAGGGTACACAGGTCTGCATCAGGTTCTGTGCTTATATATTATAGCTTTCAGCATAGTATTTTTAAGGGACTCTTGCTGTGAGATGGTTTTTCTGTATGCTGTGAATATGTGTTGTTACCACTGGTTAATAAAGAAGCTGCTCTGACCAATGGCAAGACAGGTTATAGCCAAGCAGGAAATCCAAGCACAGATACAGGGAGAAGGAAGGCACAGTGATGGAGGTACTTAGAGCGACCAGGGGAACAAGATGAAATGGAACTCAGGTAAAGCCACAACACACATGGTGATACATAGATTAATCGAAATGGGTTAATTTAAGATAAAAGAACTAGTTAATAATAAGCCTGCACCATAGACCCAACAGTTTATAAGTAATATAAGCCTCTGTGTGTTTATTTGGGACCGAGTGGCTGAGGGACACAGGAAAGCTTTTGGTTACAGACTCCTGCATGTATAAATGAGTGGGCATCTGATTCTTATGGCTGCTCTTGAAGCTCTTCTCTTGTGTTGCCTTGTCCATCCTCAATGTAATGGTTATTTTTTAATCTTATTGTATTTTATTTTGTGTGTTTGTTTGTTATCTCTTACAAGCCTGGTCTTTTCAAATGAGACAGAAAAGAAGTGGATCCAGATTCGAAGGGTGGCACGGAGGAACTGAGAGGAGTAGAGGAAAGGTAAACTTTAATCAGCATATGTTGTATCAGCAAAGAATCTGTTTTGAATAAAAGGAAAAAATAATTTTTAGACATTTTCATTGCATGAAACAGAACATAAGAAGCAAGAACAAAGCCAAACAATTATAAGTAGTTCTCAAGACACATTCCTCTAGACCCTGACAGTGAACATACAGTATTCCATTTGGTTAAGTGAGACTGGACAGTATAGTCATGCTTTATAATACATTACGAGTATTTGCCATCTCAAAATTGCCATGCTCCATGAGTACTTTGATAACCACACTGTCTCAATATGTCAGACAAAATTGCAACCCTTCCTTAGCAACAAGATTTTCATGGTTACTTTTGTGATCAAGTAGATTCCCATGCCACAGTATAAATTCTTCCTTATATCCTCTGGCTTAAGGTTAGGGCTCACTCCTTTTTACTAAGCATTTTCCCCTTTAAACAAATACCTAATTACCTGTGACAGCATTATAACACCATACAGAGTATTTTTCCTTATGCCAAGTCCTTTGTATTCTACTTATTTAATCTTTCCATGTAATTCCCAGAAAACACTGGAAGTTTTTCACATCTCTAAATTTTATCTTTTGTAAAATGTCAGATAATTGGACTGATTCACTATGAAGCCAGGTTTCCTTTGTCTTTTCAGGACTCAACAGCTCATTTCTTCTTAGTGTTAAATAATCTATTTGTTTGGATTATCCAAATTTCTTCTTACATTTCCCTCATCTAAGGCACCATGGCTGCTTCCAATCTTTAATAATTATAAATTAAAGCTGCTATGAGTATCTGGGTGCAAGATTTAAATGACTTCTGATAAATATCAGTGTTTAATAACTAGATAATATGCTAAGAATGTATTTGGTTAGTAAGAAATTGCTGAAGTGTCTTCCAAAGTGGCTTTATTTTTTTTTTGCATTTCCAGATACATAATCCTGTTCAACATCCTTACCAGTATTTAGTATAAATCATGTTCTTGATTTTGTGCAGCCTATTATATTCACAGTCTCTTTTAACTGTATTTCTCTGAAAATATATGATATGGGCCATAATGCCATGCCATCATACCATATGCTTTTTTACACTGTGTACTTGGCATGCATGGACTTCAGATTGGTAATCCAACTGTGAAGGGGTGATTTATATAGATTATTTGTTTCTCTGCTTACTTGTATCAAATGTTTAAATACCAATGTCTAATTTATAGCACAAATAGGAGGACAAGAACCACCTGCCTGCCACATGTTAGGTTATTAATAGACAGGAACTATCAATATTCATTACAGCAAAGATACAATGTGCAGTATAGTATTTTCTGTAGTTAAATTATTATTCCAAAATTCATTAGTTTTAAAATTATTTAATCCTCAATTTTCTCAACATAAGTTGAGCCTTCTTATATTTGTTTCATAAATTTATTCTGAAGAAGAAATAATATGAAAATAAAGAGAATAATTTGATAAATATTAAAACAAAATATATATAATAATTCATTGTTAATAGTGACATCATTTACTTATTTTCCATTCAGGATATGAATTCATTCCTATTAAGTTTTCTTTATATGGGCTGATCTATGTGATAGCCTTAGGGTGGGCAATATTAACCAACTTTTCATAGATTATAGGATCACAAAACTTCTAAAACCTAATCTCACTTAAACAAGAGAAATCTCTCTACTGGAAATGGAGAAAGCCAAAGGGATACTATTATTTAAAGGGATACTGACCACAAATAACTAATAAAACTTTAATAAATGAAGAAACCTACAACAATAAATTCTCAGCCTGTGTAGTCTTGAAGTGTAATATGATAAAAAAAATCTAACTTCAGGTAAGCATTTCAGATATGACTATAAACACCACACTTCTGCTTATTTTGCTCTACTGAGGTGAAGAATCAGTAACTAGAAAAGAAAAAAAAACACCTAATTTTTTCTCTTCAGTATCTCACAGTGGAGACAAGAGATCATTCCATAGTGCCAGGAGGAAAGTTTTGTAAAGATTCCTTCTCATAAATAAATACCAAACAACTTTCATGCATAGAATCAACTTTTAATCAGTTGCTGCAAACTAAGCCACAGATTGCTCTGTACATAGGAAAACGATACATGACCTGTAAGGACAGATGTCCTCTCTCTATCACAGAACAATTCAGTCTGCATCTCTGCAGGTGTGACTCATTTTAAAGAAACTCTCTGAGTTTAGTATGCCTTCTTGTACCTCCTAAGGTGAACAGCATGATAAACTGTCATTTTTGCAAGCAAAATCTTACTGTGCTATTACAATAATAAATAATAAATTCATCCTCCTGAACTACCTAATCATAGAATCTTAGTAATGTTTTATTTTCTCTCAGCAAAGTATGTGGTAGGGTAGAGGAAAGAAACTCTTTAGGTCCTTCCTTGATGAAACTTTATATATTTCAATAAGTATTTGATAATGGGAAGTTTTCCAAAAAGTAGATTGAATCTTAATATTTAGGAGAAAAGAATGAAAAAGGAAACAAGAGTTTGAACTATAACCCTACCGGGAAGTAATGTCCATCTGAAAGTATGAGAGATAATTGGCTCTTTGAATTTTTTGTATTAGCGTCTATTCAGCAGTGCCAATTATAACACTGTAAGAAGAAAGAATAATGGAAAAAACACGTAAGTACCAAAAGTTTGTTAAATAGACCAGGAAATAAGGGGCTTGATTAGTAGGAAGGATATGAAGTTCAAGAGCATTGAGATTGGGAATGCCTATCTCAGATAACTGCCTTTGTTATCCTTCAGTGAATGAAGGTTTGTTCTCGATATCTCTATGTAAATGCCTTTCTTTGAAATTGCAGAAGTCCTCAGTCAGATAGCACAAATCACAAGTCAGATAGCCCCCATCTCTCTTCTCACTACTCTCTCCTCTTATTTTTTAACATAGAACAATGTACACAGCTACATTACGCAGAACTGAGGTTGTTGGACAACTTAAAGGTCTGGTGAATCCTGGGAGTCAAGAAAAATTCTTTATGAGAAAGCATTGATGTTTCAGAACAGGAAATGCGATACAAATGAACAGTAACAGATGAATATTTTCAAGATGCCATGGCACCCATCAAACCCCAGGCAAACAGAATTAGTTATTATTCTCTCTCTTTTGTTACTACTGCAAAAATCAGATTCAATTTGTCATTTGTTCTAGTTCTCTTCTCCTCACTGCAATATTTTGTCGAGTCCAAGATTTTCTGTGTAACAAGACACTGATGCCCAGAGCAAGTAATTCAATAACTCAGAATGTGTTAGGGTGTGGTGGTATTGTGTTCCCCAAAATATTGTGTATGCTAAGAAACTTATCTGGGGTCAGAGAACAGGACAGCCACAATATTAAACATGAGGATAGGCAGTGGTAGCATGCACCTTTAATCCTAGCATTCCAGAGACAGAAATCCCTCTGGATCTCTGTGAGTTCAAGGCCACATTGGAAATGGCCAGGCGTGGTGACACACGCCATTAATCCCAGAAAGTGAGCCTTTAATCCCAGGGAGTGGTGGTAGAAAGCAGAAAGGTATATAAGGTGTGAGGACCAGAAACTAGAAGCATTTGGCCTGGAGAAGCATTTGACTGGTTAAGCTTTCAGGCTTTCGAGAAGCACAGTTCAGCTGAGACCTATTCGGATATGAGAACACAGAAGCTTCCAGTCTGAGGAAACAAGACCAGCTTAGAAGCTGGCCAGGTGAGGTTAGCTGTGGCTTGTTCT
Organism: Peromyscus nudipes; assembly: GCA_902168325.1. Classification (NCBI taxonomy): domain Eukaryota; kingdom Metazoa; phylum Chordata; class Mammalia; order Rodentia; family Cricetidae; genus Peromyscus; species Peromyscus nudipes. The sequence goes on along the minus strand of CABHPH010157393.1, from coordinate 5,158 downwards.
GGTTCTCTGATCTTCCAGTTCACCCCAATACCTAGCTCAGGTTTGATTTTATTAATAAGACTCTTTAAGATTTCTGCTACATTAGGGATTTCCATAAATGTTGGTTTTTCTGAAAATCCAGGGACTTCACGTGTAGAGACCCTACCAAGGGGCAATAAGCACTAATATCCATGTGAGTGTCATGAATACACCATCATTATTCTGCAGCTTTGCACAGATGATCACAGATTTTCTCTGTAGAAAGAAATTAATTATTTTTGAGTGCAGGAGACACAACAAGAAACAAATGTAGCAAGATCAGATACATTTGGCTAAGTAATCACAGAATCCTAAAGTTATGTAATGTAATTAGCAATAGTTTTGCAAAAATGATACTCAAAAAACAGGAAAACAGCTGGTTAGCCATGGTTTATACAATCTTTTCAGAAAGATGTCTTTGCCCAAAAAAAGATACAGGGAATAACACTTAAGTAGTCTTTCGGAAATGATTAGCAATTACTGCTTGATTGACTTCAGCGCTGCTGTTAAAGAATGGAGTTTAATACCTGTGCTTCAGTCTAGAGATTTCAAGATAGAAAAGAAGAACACTGGTTCCCTGTTCCATTAGTCACTGAGTCTAAAGTTTCCGACTGTTTCTGGGCTGTCTGAGAATGCATAAAACGGTGTCCCTGTGAATCCCCTCAGCATTTCCTAAGTTATTCTGGAGAAATCTTTTTCATTTCCTTTTTTCTTTTTTTATTCTTCTTTCATATATTACATCAGGACCACAGTTTCCCTTTCCTCCTCTCCTCACAGTCCCTCCTCCCAACCTCCTCTTTCCTCTACATCTGCTTCTCCTCCTTCCCATTCAGAAATGGACTTCCCAGGGATATCAAACAAACATGGCATATCAAGTTATAATGGAAATCTCACCTACCTTCATACTTCACACCTTGTAGGCTTAGATTTGTTTTTTGACAAAATTATATCCTTAAGAAATCTTTGCATAAAATAATCTGATATGTAATGATTTATTAATGTGTTCTTTGCATTGCTTCTGTTTTGGAATGGCAGCACATTGTCTCGAAGATAATATTAGCTCAAGAAATAAAAAGAGAAAGTTGGGGCTGGTGCAGCCACAACCCCTGTGGGATCCCAATTGCTGTTTTGAAGGACAGGATTGTTCACATATATAGACAAATTTAAAACAAGAATTGTGAATGTGTGTTGCCTAGGCTCCTATGTTTCCGTGTGTGAATGGTTTTTCCTTATGATTTTTTCTTTCTTTCTTTCTTTCTTTCTTTCTTTCTTTCTTTCTTTCTTTCTTTCTTTCTTTTCTCTCTCTCTCTCTCTCTCTCTCTCTCTCTTTCTTTGATTGAATGTAGTGGGATTTTCTTTTTAACAACAAGAAATTTTGGTGAAATATGTTAGCAAGGTAAGATAAGATATACATTGTATGGCCTAATTTTTTCTTTAAAATAAAATTCAACGTTTTATTGCTGAGACTTTTAGTTCACAGTATTGAAACTTGGGAGTGTCTACTCTTCTGAAAAGCCATGCAGAGGTTTTGGAGTTTCATTGAATAAAAGGGGCATGATGTCATTGAGCATTAATAATGTCCTAATCTCTAGATTAAAAGAAGTATACATACATTTGAAAAATAATGAAGTCTATATTAAATATCACCCTAGACCTTAGGGCTGTTATTCACCACATCCCACTTTTTCGACCATGACCTCCAAGACGGTTTTATTGTACTGAATCTTGATCACCCATTATGCAAAGCATAATTGCAACTAAGGGAAGTAAAATGATATTAATCAGGGATAACATTGCAATGGACTTTGACCCATAGGTATAAATCTAATAAATGTGTAGCTTTTTTCCCATAACATAATGAGTTCTTCCTTATATCATTACTCATGGGACCAATGTGAAATCATAATAGGAATATTTAAGGCAATTAATGAGACAGATAAGAAATGATTGTATGGTTTTAATTTCCTAATCACTTTAATGTTCCAAATTAAGGTATACATCAAGATGTGTCCATTAAAGCTATCAGTCAGATCCCTCTAACACAATGTGATGAAGGAGTAAAAGTAGAGGAAATCAGATAAAATTAAGTGAAGAAAATGTTAGTCTGAGCACCAGAGAAGCAATATCCAGATGATTAAGTCAGATGGATTGTGAAAGTCTATTAAGTGAAGAGGTTGGGAGTACTGTCTTTCAAGCCATAAAAACAGACTGCAGTATGCATGCCACCAAAGGAGCCACTTTTCATTGTCTTGACTGGATACACCGATATCATCTTACTCTGCTTCTAAGCAATCATATAATTTGTTTATTCCTTCTTTTCTGAGACTGTTCATCATTTCTTCAGTGATTCAAATTCAAATTTCTGTTAACCCTAAATAATTTAGGTCATCTCACAGACATACAAAAATGATAATTTCAGAGTTGTTTTGATTTGCATTTCCCTAATGATTAGGGATGTTGAGCAATTCCTTAAATGTCTTTCAGCCATTTGTGTTTCCTCTGCTGAGAATTCTCTGTTTAGTTCTATAGCCCATTTCTTAATTGGACTGTTGGGAATTTTGATGTTTAATTTCTTGAGTTCCCTATATATTCTGGATATCAGTCCTCTGTCCGATGTGGGGTTGGTGAAGATCTTTTCCCATTCTGTGGGCTGTCGCTTTGCCTTGTTGACCGTATCCTTTGCTCTACAAAAGCTTTTCAGTTTCAAGAGGTCCCATTGACTGATAGTTTGTCTCAGTGTCTGAGCTACTGGTGTTATACCTAGGAAGTGATCTCCTATGCCAATGCGTTCAAGACTACTTCCTACTTTCTCTTCTAGCAGGTTCAGAGTAGCTGGATTTATGCTGATGTCTTTGATCCACTTGGACTTAAGTTTTATGCATGGTGATAGATATGGATCTATTTGCAGCCTTCTGCACGTAGATATCCAGTTATGCCAGCACCATTTGTTGAAGATGCTTTCTTTTTTCCATTGTACTCTTTTGGCTTCTTTGTCAAAGATTATATGTTCATAGGTGTGCGGATTAATGTCAGGGTCTTCAATTCGATTCCATTGGTCCACAAGATGGTTTTTATGCCAGTACCAAGCTGTTTATATTACTGTAGCTCTATAGCAGACCTTGAAGTCAGGGATTGTGATGCCTCCAGAGGTTGTTTCATTGTACAGGATTCTTTTGGCTATCCTGGGTTTTTTGTTTTTCCATATGAAGTTGAGTATTATTCTTTCCAGGTCTGTGAAGAATTGTGTTGGTATTTTGATGGGGATTGCATTGAATCTGTAGATAGCTTTTGGTAAAATTGCCATTTTTACTATGTTAGTCCTGCCTATCCATGAGCATGGGAGATCTTTCCATTTTCTGACATCTTCTTCAATTTCTTTTTTCAGGGACTTGAAGTTCTTGTCATATAGGTCCTTCACTTGCTTGGTTAGTGTTACCCCAAGGTATTTTATGTCATTTGTGGCTATTGTAAAGGGTGATGTATCTCTGATTTCCTTCTCAGCCTGTTTGTCAGTTGTATATAGGAGGGCTACTGATATTTTTGAGTTGATCTTGTATCCTGCTATGTTGCTGAAGGTGTTTATAAGCTGTATCAGTTCCTTGGTTGAATCTTTGGGGTCACTCAAGTATACTATCATGTCATTTGCAAATAGGGAAAGCTTGACTTCTTCCTTTCCCATTTGTATCCCCTTAATCTCCTTATGCTGTCTTATTGCTCTGGCTAGAACTTCAAGTACTATATTGAATAAGTATGGGGAGAGCGGATAGCCTTGCCTCGTTCCTGATTTTAGTGGAATTGCTTTGAGTTTCTCTCCATTTAATTTGATGTTGGCTGTTGGCTTGCTGTAAATTGCCTTTATTATGTTGAGGTATGTTCCCTGTATTCCTGATCGCTCCAAGACCTTTATCATGAAGGGGTGTTGGATTTTGTCAAATGCCTTTTCTGCATCTAGTGAGATGATCATGTGGTTTTTTTCTTTCAGTTTGTTTATATGGTATATTACATTGACGGACTTTCATATGTTGAACCACCCTTGCATCCCTGGGATGAAGCCTACTTGATCATTACGCCAGTCAGATTGGCTAAGATCAAAAACACTGAGGACACCTTGTGCTGGAGAGGATGTGGAGCTAGGGGAACTCTCCTCCACTGCTGCTGGGAATGCAAGCTAGTACAACCACTGTGGAAATCAATATGGTGCATTCTTAGAAAATTGGGAATCAATCTCCCCCAAGATCCAGCTATACCACTCTTGGGCATATACCCAAGTAATGCTCAATCATACCACAAGGGCACCTGCTCAGCTATGTTCATATCAGCATTATTTGTAATAGCCAGAACCTGGAAACAACCTAGATGCCCTTCAACTGAAGAATGGATAAATAAACTGTGGTACATATATACAATGGAATACTACTCAGCAGAGAAAAACAATGACATCATGAGGTTTGCAGGCAAATGGAGGGATCTAGAAAAAATCCTCCTGAGTGAGGTAACCCAGACTCAGAAAGACAAACATGGTATGTACCCACTCATAGGAGAATACTCGTTGTGGAACAAGGATGACTGGATGGCCACTCACAACACCAGGGAGGCTACCTGGAAAACAGGACCCCAAGAAAGACACGGGGATCGCCCAATGATGGAGAAATGGATGAGATCTACATGAACAGTCTGGACGTGAGTGGGGGTAATGAGGGGCGAGGGGCGAGGGAAAGAGAACTTGGGGGAGCGGGAGATCCCAACTGGATCAAGAACAGAGAGGGAACACAAGGAATGTTCATGGTAAATGAAGACCACATGAGAATAGGAAGGAGCAAAGTGCTGGAGAGGCCCACAGAAATCCACAAAGATGCCCCCACAATAGACTGCTGGCAATAGTTGAGAAATAGCCCGATCTGACCTACCCTGGTGATAGGATGACCAAACACCCTAATTGTCGTGCTAGAAACCCCATCCAGTGACTGAGGGAACTAGATGCAGTTATCCACGGTCAGGCCCCGGGTGGAGCTCCGGGAGTCCAATTGGCGAGAAGGAGGAGGGTTTATGTGAGCAAGAGTTGTTGGGACCAGGGATGGATGGAATACAGGGACAAGTAGCCAAACGAATGGAAACACATGAACTGTGAACCAATGGCTGA